>JANJXV010002027.1:35000-54609 GCA_024803745.1 Megascapheus bottae
CCTTACCCTTACCCTAACCCTAACCCTAAACTTAACCTCAACCCTAAACCTAACACTAAACCTAACACTAACCCTTACCCTTACCCTAAACATAACCCTAAACCTAACCCTAACCCTAAACCTAACACTTACCCTAACCCTAACCCTAACCCTTACCCTTACCCTAATCCTAACCCTAACACCAACCCTAAACCTAACCCTAACCCTAAACCTAACACTTACCCTAACCCTAACCCTAACCCTTACCCTTACCCTAATCCTAACCCTAACACCAACCCTAAACCTAACCCTTCCCCTAAGCCGAACCCTAAACCTAAACCTAATCCTAACCCTAACGCTAACCCTTTCCCTTACCCTAACCCTAACCCTAACCCTAAACCTTACCCTTACCTTAACCCTAACCCTCACCCTTACCCTTACCCTAACCCTAACCTTAACCTCAACCCTAAACCTAAAACTAACCCTATCCCTATACATAACACTAAACCTAACTCTTACCCTAACCCTAAACCTAATTCTTACCCTAACCCTAAACCTAACCCTAACCCTTACCCTTACCCTAACCCTAACCCTAACCTTAACCCCAACCCTAAACCTAAAACTAACCCTAAATCTAACCCTAACAATAACCCTAACCCTTACACTAACACTCACCCTAACCCTTACCCTTACCCTAATCCTAACCCTAACCCCAACCTTAACCCTAACACTTACCCTAACCCTAACCTTAATCCCAACCCTAAAAGTAATCCTAACCCTTACCCTTCTACTAACTCTAAACGTAAACCTAACCCTAACCCTAACCCTAAACCTTATCCTCACCCTTACAATTACCCTTACCCTTACCCTAACCCTAACCCTAAACTTAACCCTAACTTTTACCCTTACACTAACCCTAACCCTAACCCTAACCCTAAACCTATCCCTAAAGCTAACCCTAACCCTTAAACTTACCCTAACTCTAAACCTAACCCTAACCCTAACCCTTACCCTAACCCTGACCCTTACCATAACCCTAACCCTAACCCTAACCCTAACCCTAAACCTAACCCTTAACCTTACCCTAACCTTAACACTAAACCCAACCCTAAACCTAACCCTAACCCTTACCCTAACCCCTAACTCTTAACCTAAACCTCACCCTAAAACTTAACCTTACCCTAAACCTAACCCTAACCCTTACCGTAAACCTAACCCTACCCCTAACCTTAACCCTTACCTTAACTCTAACTCTAACGCTAACACTAAACCTTACCCTTACCCTAACCCTAGATCTAACCCTAACCCTAACCCGAAACCCTAACCCTAACCCTAACCCTAAACCTAAACCTTACCCTAAACCTTACCCACAAACTACCCTTAACCCTAACCCTAACCTAACCCTATCACTTTCTCTTACCATAACCCTAACCATAACCCTTACCCTAACCATAACACTAACCCTATCCCTAACCCTAAACCTTACCCTAACCCTAACGCTAACCATAACCCTAAAACTTACCCTAACCCTAACCCTAACCCTAAAACTAATCCTAACCCTAAACCTAACCCTAACCCTTACCCTTACCCTAACCCTAACCCTAACCCTAAACCTTACCCTAACTCTAACTCTAACCCTAAACCTTACCCTTACCCTAACCTTAACCCTAAACCTAATCCTAACCCTAACCCTAAACCTAACACTTACCCTTACCCTAACCCTAACCCTAAATCTAACCCTAACCATTACCCTTACCCTAACCCTAACCCTTACCTCAATGCTAACCCTAACCCTAAACCTAACCCTTACCATAACTGTAACCCTAAACCAAACCGTAACACTAACCCTAACCCTATCCCCTAACCCTAACCTTAACCCTAAACCTAACCCTTACCCTTACCCTAACCCTAACCCTAATCTTAATTGTAACCCTAACCCTAACCCTAACCCTTACCCTAACCCTAAACCTAAACCTAACGTTAACCCTAACCCTAAACCTAACCCTTTCCCTAACCCTAACCCTAACCATAAACCTAACCCTAACCCTAACCCTAACCCTTACCCTTACCCTAACACTAACCTTAACCCCAAACCTTACCCTTACCCTAACCCTAACCCTAACATTAATGCTAACCCTAACCTTAACCCTAACCCTTACCCTAACCATAAGAATACCCTAAACCTTACCCTAACCCTAAACCTAACCCTAACCCTAAGAGTAACCCTAACCGTAACCCTAACCCTAACACTTACCCTTATCTAACCCTAACACTAACCCTAACCCTTACCATAACCCTAAACCTAACCCTAACCCTAACCCCTTACACTAACCCTAACCCTAAACATAACCATAACCCTTACCCTTATCCTAAACCTAACCCTTACCTCAATGCTATTCCTAACCCTAAACCTAACCCTTACCCTAACCCTAACCCTAAACCTAACCCTAACACTAAACCTAACCGTAACCCTAATCCTAACCCTATCCCCTAACCCTAACCTTAACCCTAAACCTAACCCTTACCCTTACCCTAACCCTAACCCTAACCTTAATGCTAACCCTAAACCTAACCCTAACCCTTACCCTAACCCTAAACCTAAACCTAACATTAACCCTAACCCTAACCCTAACCCTTACCCTAACCCTAATCCTAAACCTTACCCTTACATTAAACCTACCCCTAAAACTAACCCTAAACCTTACCCTTACCCTAAACCTAACCCTAAACCTAACCCTAAACCTAAACCTTACCCTAACCCTAAACATTACCCTAACCCTAAACTTAATCCTAACCCTAAACTTAACCCTAACCCTTACCCTTACCACAACTCTAACCCTAACCCTAACCCTAACCCTAACCCTTACCCTTACCCTAAACGTAACCCTAAACATAACCCTAATACTAACCCTATCCCTAACACTCACCCTTACCCTAACCCTAAACCTAACCCTAATCCTAACCCTAACCCTTACCCTAACCCTACCTTTAACCCTAACCCTAAACCTTGCCCTTACCCTAACCCTAACCCTAAACGTAACCCTAACCCTTTCCCTTACCCTAACCCTAACCCTAAACTTAATGCTAACCCTAAACCTAACCCTAACCCTTACCCTAACCCTAACCCTAAACCTAATCCTTACCCTAACCCTAATACTAACCCTGACCCTTACCCTTTCCCTAACCCTAACCCTAACCATAAACCTAACCTTAAACCTTACCCTTACCCTAACCCTAATCCTTACCATAACCCTAACCCTATCCCTAACCCTAAACCTTGCCCTTACCCTAACCCTAACCCTAAACCTAACCCTAACCCTAACCCTAACCCTTACCCTTACCCTAACACTAACCTTAACCTTAATGCTAACCATAACCCTAACCCTAACTCTTACCCTAACCCTAAACCTAAACCTAACATTAACCCTAACCCTAACTCTAACCCTTACCCCAACCCTAATCCTAAGCCTTACCCTTACATTAATCCTACCCCTAAACCTAACCCTAAACCTTACCCTTACCCTAAACCTAACCTAACCCTTACGCTATCCCTAACCCTAACCCTAAACATAACCCTAACACTTACACTTACTTTAACACTAAACCTAACACTGACCCTAATCCTAACACTTACCCTAACCCCTAACCCTAATCCTAACCCTTACCCCTACCATAACACTAACCCCTAACCTTAACCTTAACCCTAATCCTTACCCTCATCCTAAATCTTACCCCTAACCCTAACCCTAACCCTAACCCATACCCTTACCATAAACCTAACCCTAACCCTAACCCTGACCCTAAACCTTACCCTAACCCTAACCCTAACTCTAACCCTTACCCTTCCCCTAACCCTAATCCTAAACCTAACCGTTACCCTTACCCTAACCCTAACAATAAACTTAACCCCAAACGTAAACCTAAGCGTAACTCTTACTCTTACCCTAAACCTAACCCTAAACCTAACCCTAACACTAAACCTTACCCTAACGCTAAACATTACCCTAACCCTAAACTTAATCCTAACCCTAAACTTAACCCTAACCCTTACCCTTACCCCAACTCTAACCCTAAATCTAACCCTAAACCTAACCCTTACCCTTACCCTAAACATAACCCTAAACCTAACCCTAATACTAACCCTATCCCTAACACTAACCCTTGGCCTAAACCTAACCCTAACCCTAAACCGAACCCTTACCCTAACCCTAACCCTTACCCTAACCCTAACCTTAACCCTAACCCTAAACCTTGCCCTTACCCTAACCCTAACCCTAAACGTAACCCTAACCCTTTCCCTTACCCTAACCCTAACCCTAAACTTAATGCTAACCCTAACCCTAACCCTAACCATTACCCTAACCCTAACGCTAAACCTAATCCTTACCCTAACCCTAATACTAACCCTAACACTTACCCTTTCCCTAAACCTAACCCTAACCATTAACCTAACCTTAAACCTTACCCTTACCCTAACCCTAATCCTTACCATAACCCTAACCCTAACCCTAACCCTAAACCTTGCCCTTACCCTAACCCTAACCCTAAACGTAACCCTAACCCTAACCCTAACCCTTACCCTTACCCTAAAACTAACCTTAACCCCAAACCTAACCCTTACCCTAACCCTAACCCTAACATTAATGCTAACCCTAACCCTAAACCTTACCCTAACTCTAATACTATCCCTAAACCTTACCCTAACCCTAAACCTAACCCTAACCCTAAGAGTAACCCTAACCGTAACCCTAACCCTAACCCTAACACTTACCCTTATCTAACCCTAACACTAACCCTAACCCTTACCATAACCCTAAACCTAACCCTAACCCTAACCCCTTACACTAACCCTAACCCTAAACATAACCATAAGCCTTACCCTAACCCTAACCCTTACCCTAAACCTAACCCTAACCCTTACCCTAACCATAACCCTAACCCTAACACCTCACCCTAACCCTAACCCTAACACTCACCCTAACCCTAACCATAACCATAACCCTTACACTAACCCTAACCCTAACCCTCACCTTTACCATTATCCTAACCCTAACTCTAACCTTAAAACCAACCCTATACCTAACCCTAACCCTAACCCTTACCCTAACCCTACCTCTAACCCTAGCCTTAATCCTAAACCCTAAACCTAACCCTAACCCTAACCCTTACCCTTACCCTAACCCTAACCATAACCCTAACCCTAACAAAAAACTTCATTCTTACCCTAAACCTAACCCTAACCCTTACCCTAACCCTAATCCTAACCCCATCCCTAACCCTTACCCTTACCCTAACCCTAACCCTAAACCTAACCCTAACCCTAACCCTAAACCTAACCCCAAACCTTACCCTAACCCTAACGCTAACCCTAACCTTAAACCTTACCCTAACACTAACCTTAACTCTAACCCTAACCAAACCCTATCCCTTTCTCTTACCATAACCCTAACCCTAACCCTTACCCTTGCCCTAACCCTAAACATAAACCTAACCCTAAACCTAACCCTAACACTAACCCTTACCTTTACCCTAACCCTAAACCTAACACTAACCCTAATCCTTATCCTTACACTAAACCTAACCCTAACCCTTACCCTAACCGTAAACCTAACCCTAACCCTAACCCTATCCCTAACCCTTGCCCTTACCCTAAACCTAAAACTAAACCTAACCCTAAACCTAAACCTAAACCTTACCCTGACCCTTACCATAACCCTAACCCTAACCCTAAACCTAACCCTAAACCTAACCCTTAACCTTACCCTAATCTTAACACTAAACCCAACCCTAAACCTAACCCTAACCCTTACCCTAACCCTAACTCTTAACCTAAACCTAACCCTAAACCTTACCCTTACCCTAAACCTAACCCTAACCCTTACCGTAAACCTAACCCTAACCCTGACCCTAACCCTTACCCTTACCTTAACTCTATCTCTAACCCTAACACAAAACCTTACCCTTACCCTATCCCTAGATCTAACCCTAACCGTAACCCTAAACCCTAACCCTAACCCTAAACCTAACCCTTACCCTAAACCTTATCCACAAACTAACCTTAACCCTAACCCTAACCTAACCCTATCCCTTTCTCTTACCATAACCGTAAGCATAACCCTTACCCTAACCCTAACCCTAACCCTAACCCTTACCGTAACCCTAACACTAACCCTAAACCTAACCCTAACCCTTACCCTAACCCTAACGCTAACCCTAACCCTAAAACTTACCCTAAACCTAACCCTAAACCTAAAACTAACCCCTAACCCTAAACCTAACACTAACCCTTACCCTTACCCTAACCCTAACCCTAACCCTAAACCTTACCCTAACTCTAACTCTAACCCTAACCCTTACCCTTACCCTAACCTTAACCCTAAACCTAATCCTAACCCTAACCCTAACCCTAAACCTAACCCTAAACCTTACCCTAACCCTAAGGCTAACCATAACCCTAAACCTTACCCTAACACTAACCTTAACCCTAACCCTAAACCCTATCCCTTTCTCTTACCATAACCCTAACCCTAACCCTTAGCCTTTCCCTAACCTTAAACATAAACCTAACCCTAAACCTAACCCTAACCTTAACCCTTACCTTTACCCTAACCCTAAACCTAACTCTAACCCTAAACCTTATCCTTACACTAAACCTAACCCTAACCCTTACCCTAACACTAAACCTAACCCTAACCCTATCCCTAACCCTTACCCTTACCCTAAACCTAAAACTAAACCTAACCCTAAACCTAACCCTAAACCTAACCCTTAACCTTACCCTAACCTTAACACTAAACCCAACCCTAAACCTAAACCTAACCCTTATCCCAACCCTAACTCTTAACCTAAACCTAACCCTAAACCTTACCCTTACCGTAAACCTAACCCGAACCCTTACTGTAAACCTAACCCTAACCCTAACACTTACCCTTACCTTAACTCTATCTCTAACCCTAACACAAAACCTTACCCTTACCCTAACCCTAGATCTAACCCTAACCGTAACCCTAAACCCTAAACCTAACCCTAAACCTAACCCTTACCCTAAACCTTATCCACAAACTAATCTTAACCCTAACCCTAACCTAACCCTATCCCTTTCTCTTACCATAACCCTAACCATAACTCTTACCCTAACCCTAATCCTAACCCTAATCCTTACCCTAACCCTAACACTAAACCTAACCCTAACCCTAACCCTTACCCTAACCCTAACGCTAAACCTAACCCTAAAACTTACCCTAACCCTAACCCTAACCGTAAAACTAATCCCTAACCCTAAACCTAACCCTAACCCTTACCCTTACCCTATCCCTAAACCTAACCCTAAACCTAACCCTAACCCTTAGCCTAACTCTAACTCTAACCCTAACCCTTACCCTTACCATAACCTTAACCCTAAACCTAATCCTAACCCTAACCCTAAACCTAACCCTTACCCTTACCCTAACCCTAACCCTAAACCTAACCATAACCCAAACCCTAACCCTAACTACGAACCCTACCCTTAACCCTAACCCTAACCCTTACCCTTACCCTAACCCTAACCCTTACCTCAATGCTAACCCTAACCCTAAACCTAACCCTTACCCTAACCATAAGCCTAAACCTAACCCTAACACTAAACCTAACCGTAACCGTAACCCTAACCCTATCCCCTAACCCTAACCTTAACCCTAACCCTAACCCTTACCCTTACCCTAACCCTAACCCTAACCTTAATGCTAACCATAACCCTAACCCTAACCCTTACCCTAACCCTAAACCTAAACCTAACATTAACCATAACCCTAACCCTAACCCTAATCCTAAGCCTTACCCTTACATTAAACCTACCCCTAAACCTAACCCTAAACCTTACCCTTACCCTAAACCTAACCTAACCCTTACCCTATCCCTAACCCTAACCCTAAACGTAACCCTAACACTTACACTTACCTTAACCCTAAACCTAAAACTAACCCTAATCCTAACACTTACCCTAACCCCTAACCCTAATCCTAACCCTTACCCTTACCCTAACACTAACCCCTAACCTTAACCTTAACCCCAATCCTTACACTCATCCTAACCCTTACCCCTAACCCTAACCCTAACCAAAACTCATACCCTTACCATAAACCAAACCCTAACCCTAACCCTGGCCCTAAACCTTACCCTAACCCTAACTCTAACCCGAACCCGAACCCCTAACCCTAACCCTAACCCTCATCCTAACTCTAACCCTTACCCTTCCCCTAACCCTAATCCTAAAACTAACCCTTACCCTTACCCTTACCCTAAACCTAACAATAAACTTAACCCCAACCCCAAACCTAACCGTAACTGTTACCCTTACCCTAAACCTAACCCTAAACCTAACCCTAACCCTAAACCTTACCCTAACCCTAAACATTACCCTAACCCTAAACTTAATCCTAACCCTAAACTTAACCCTAACGCTTACCCTTACCCTAACTCTAACCCTAAACCTAACCCTAACCGTAACCCTTACCCTTACCCTAACCCTAAACCTAAACCTAACCCTAACACTAACCCTATCCCTAACCCTAACCCTTACCCTAACCCTAACCCTAACCGTAACCCTAAACCTAACCCTAACCCTAACCCTTACCCTAACCCTAAACCTAAACCTTGCCCTTACCCTAACCCTAACCCTAAACCTAAACCTAACCCTTTCCCTTACCCTAAACCTAACCCAAACTTAATGCTAACCCTAACCCTAACCCTAACCCTTACCCTAATCCTAACCCTAACCCTAATCCTTACCCTAACCCTAATCCTAGCCGTAACCCTTACCCTTTCCCTAAACCTAACCCCAACCATAAACCTAAAACTAACCCTAACCCTAACCCTAACCCTAACCCTAACAATAACCCTAACACTTACGCTAACACTCACCCTAACCCTTAGCCTTACCCTAATCCTAACCCTAACCACAACCTTAACCCTAACACTTACCCTAACCCTAACCTTAATCCCAACCCTAAAAGTAATCCTAACCCTTACCCTTCTACTAACTCTAACTGTAAACCTAACCCTAACCCTAACCCTAACCCTTAATCTCACCCTTACCCTTACCCTAACCCTAACCCTAACCCTAAACTTAACCCTAACCCTTACCCTTACACTAACGCTAACCCTAACCCTAACCCTATACCTATCCCTAATCCTAACCCTTACCCTAACTCTAAACCTAAACCTAACCCTAACCCTTACCCTAACCCTTACCCTTACCATAACCCTAACCCTAACCCTAAACCTAACCCTAAACCTAACCCTAAACCTTACCCTAACCTTAAAACTAAACCCAACCCTAAACCTAACCCTAACCCTTACCCTAACCCTAACTCTTAACCTAAACCTCACCCTAAACCTTACCCTTACCCTAAACCTAACCCTAAACCTTACCGTAAACCTAACCCTAACCCTAACCCTAACCCTTACCCTTACCTTAACTCTAACTCTAACCCTAACACTAAACCTTACCCTTACCCTAACCCTAGATCTAACCCTAACCCTAACCCTAAACCCTAACCCTAACCCTAAACCTAACCCTTACCCTAAACCTTACCCACAAACTAACCTTAACCCTAACCCTAACCTAACCCTATCACTTTCTCTTACCATAACGCTAACCATAACCCTTACCCTAACCCTAACCCTTACCCTAACCCTAACACTAACCCTAACCCTAACCCTAAACCTTACCCAAAACCTAACGCTAACCCTAACCCTAAAACTTACCCTAACCCTAACCCTAACCCTAAAACTAACCCCTAACCCTAAACCTAACCCTAACCCTTACCCTTACCCTAAACCTAACCCTAACCCTAAACCTTACCCTAACTCTAACTCTAACCCTAACCCTTACCCTTACCCTAACCTTAACCCTAAACCTAATCCTAACCCTAACCCTAAACCTAAACCTTACCCTTACCCTAACCCTAACCCTAAACCTAACCGTAAACCAAACCCTAACCTTTACCCCTAACCCTAACCTTAACCCTAACCCTAACCCTTACCCTTACCCTAACCCTAATCCTTACCTCAATGCTAACCCTAACCCTAAACCTAACCCTTACCCTAACCCTAAACCTAAACCTAACCCTAACACTAAACCTAACCGTAACCCTAACCCTAACCCTATACCCTAACCCTAACCTTAACCCTAACCCTAAACCTTACCCTTACCCTAACCCTAACCCTAACCTTAATGCTAACCATAACCCTAACCCTAACCCTTACCCTAACCCTAAACCTAAACCTAACATTAACCCTAACCCTAGCCCTAACCCTTACCCTAACCCTAATCCTAAGCCTTACCCTTACATTAAACCTAGCCCTAAACCTTACCCTAAACCTTACCCTTACCCTAAACCTAACCTAACCCTTACCCTATCCCTAACCCTAACGCTAAACGTAACCTTAACACTTACACTTACACTTACCTTAACCCTAAACCTATCACTAACCCTAATCCTAACACTTACCCTAACCCCTAACCCTAATCCTAACCCTTACCCTTACCCTAACACTAACCCCTAACCTTAACCTTAACCCTAATCCTTACCCTCATCCTAACCCTTACCCTAACCCTAACCCTAACCCTAACCCATACCCTTACCATAAACCTAACCCTAACCCTAACCCTGACCCTAAAACTTACCCTAACCCTAACTCTAACCCGAACCCTAACCCCTAACCCTCACCCTAAACCTCACCCTAACTCTAACCCTTACCCTTCCCCTAACCCTAATCCTAAACCTAACCCTTACCCTTACACTAACCCTAACAATAAACTTAACCCCAACCCTAAACCTAACCGTAACTCTTACCCTTACCCTAAACCTAACCCTAAACCTAACCCTAACCCTAACCCTTACCCTAATCCTAAACATTACCCTAACCCTAAACTTAATCCTAACCCTAAACTTAACCCTAACCCTTACCCTTACCCCAACTCTAACCCTAACCCTAACCCTAACCCTAACCCTTACCCTTACCCTAAACCTAACCCTAAACCTAACCCTAATACTAACCCTATCCCTAACACTAACCCTTACCCTAACCCTAACCCTAACCCTAAACCTAACCCTAACCCTAACCCTTACCCTAACCCTAAACTTAATCCTAAACCTAAACCTTGCCCTTACCCTAACCCTAACCCTAAACCTAACCCTAACCCTTTCCCTTACCCTAACCCTAACCCTAAACTTAATGCCAACCCTAACCCTAACCCTAACCCTTAACCTAACCCTAACCCTAAACCTAATCCTTACCCTAACCCTAATACTAACCCTAACCCTTACCCTTTCCCTAACCCTAACCCTAACTATAAACCTAACCATAAACCTTACCCTTACCCTAACCCTAATCTTTACCCTAAACCTAACCCTAACCCTAACCCTAAACCTTGCCCTTACCCTAACCCTAACCCTAAACCTAACCCTAACCCTAACCCTAACCCTTACCCTTACTTAACTCTAACTCTAACCCTAACACTAAACCTTACCCTTACCCTAACCCTAGATCTAACCCTAACCCTAACACTTACCCTAACCTTAACCCTAAACCTAACCCTAACCCTAAACCTTACCCACAAACTAACCTTAACCCTAACCCTAACCTAACCCTATCACTTTCTCTTACCATAACCCTAACCATAACCCTTACCCTAACCCTAAACCTAACCCTTACCCTAACCCTAACACTAACCCTAACACTAACCCTAACCCTTACCCTAAACCTACACATAACCCTTACCCTTACCCTAACCCTAACCCTAACCCTAAACCTTACCCTAACTCTAACCCTAACCCTTACCCTTACCCTAACCTTAACCCTAAACCTAATCCTAACCCTAACCCTAAACCTAAACCTTACCCTTACCCTAACCCTAACCCTAAACCTAACCGAAACCCAAACCCTAACCCTTACCCCTAATCCTAACCTTAACCCTAACCCTAACCCTTACCCTTCCCTAACCCTAACCCTTACCTCAATGCTAAACCTAACCCTAAACCTAACCCTTACCCTAACCCTAAACCTAAACGTAACCCTAACACTAAACCTAACCATAACCCTAACCCTAACCCTATCCCCTAACCCTAACCTTAACCCTAACCCTAACCCTTACCCTTACCGTAACCCTAACCCTAACCTTAATGCTAAACATAACCCTAACCCTAACCCTTACCCTAACCCTAAACCTAAACCTAACATTAACCCTAACCCTAGCCCTAACCCTTACCCTAACCCTAATCCTAAGCCTTACCCTTACATTAAACCTACCCCTAAACCTTACCCTAAACCTTACCCTTACCCTAAACCTAACCTAACCCTTACCCTATCCCTGACCCTAACACTAAACGTAACCTTAACACTTACACTTACCTTAACCCTAAACCTAACGCTTACCCTAATCCTAACACCCTAACCCCTAACCCTAATCCTAACCCTTACACTTACCCTAACACTAACCCCTAACCTTAACCTTAACCCTAATCCTTACCCTCATCCTAACCCTTACCCCTAACCCTAACCCTAACCCTAACCCATAACCTTACCATAAACCTAACCCTAACCCTAACCCTGACCCTAAAACTTACCCTAACCCTAACTCTAACCCGAACCCTAACCCCTAACCCTCACCCTAACCCTCACCCTAACTCTAACCCTTACCCTTCCCCTTACCCTAATCCTAAATCTAACCCTTACACTAACCCTAACAATAAACTTAACCCCAACCCTAAACCTAACCGTAACTCTTACCCTTACCCTAAACCTAACCCTAAACCTAACCTTAAACCTAACCCTTACCCTAACCCTAAACATTACCCTAACCCAAAACTTAATCCTAACCCTAAACTTAACCCTAACCCTTACCCTTACCCCAACTCTAACCCTAACCCTAACCCTAACCCTAACCCTTACCCTTACCCTAAACCTCACCCTAAACCTAACCCTAATACTAACCCTATCCCTAACACTAACCCTTACCCTAACCCTAACCCTAAACCTAACCTTAATCCTAACCCTAAACCTTGCCCTTACCCTAACCCTAACCCTAAACGTAACCCTAACCCTTTCCCTTACCCTAACCCTAACCCTAAACTTAATGCTAAACCTAACCCTAACCCTAACACTAAACCTAATCCTTACCCTAACCCTAACCCTTACCCTAAACCTAATACTAACTCTAACCCTTACCCTTTCCCTAACCCTAACCCTAACCATAAACCTAAACTTAAACCTTACCCTTACCCTAACCCTAATCCTTACCCTAACCCTAACCCTAACCCTAACCCTAAACCTTGCCCTTACCCTAACCCTAACCCTAATACTAAACCTAACCCTAACCCTAACCCTTACCCTTACCCTAACCCTAACCTTAACCCCAAACCTTACCCTTACCCTAACCCTAACCCTAACATTAATGCTAACCCTAACCCTAACCCTAACCCTTACCCTAACCCAAAGTCTATCCCTAAACCTTACCCTTACCCTAACCCTAACCCTAACATTAATGCTAACCCTAACCCTAACCCTAACCCTTACCCTAACCCAAAGTCTATCCCTAAACCTTACCCTAACCCTAAACCTAACCCTAACCCTAAGAGTTACCCTAACCCTAACCCTAACCTTAATGGTAACCCTAACCCTACCCCTAACCCTTACCCTAACCCTAAACCTAAACCTAACATTAACCCTACCCCTAACCCTAACCCTTACCCTAACCATAATCCTAAGCCTTACCCTTACATTAATCCTACCCCTAAACCTAACCCTAAACCTTACCTTACCCTAAACCTAACCTAACCCTTACCCTATCCCTAACCCTAACCCTAAACGTAACCCTAACACTTACACTTACCTTAACCCTAAACCTAAAACTAA
Organism: Megascapheus bottae; assembly: GCA_024803745.1. Classification (NCBI taxonomy): domain Eukaryota; kingdom Metazoa; phylum Chordata; class Mammalia; order Rodentia; family Geomyidae; genus Megascapheus; species Megascapheus bottae. The sequence continues at coordinate 48,879 of JANJXV010002027.1, forward strand.
CCCTAATCCTAACACTTACCCTAACCCCTAACCCTAATCCTAACCCTTACCCTTACCCTAACACTAACCCCTAACCTTAACCTTAACCCTAATCCTTACACTCATCCTAACCTTACCCCTAACACTAACCCTAACCCTAACCCATACCCTTAGCATAAACCAAACCCTAACCCTAACCCTAACCCTAAACCTAACCCTAACACTAACCCTATCCCTAACCCTAAACCTTACTCTAACCCTAACCAACCCTAACCTAAACCTAACCCTAACCCTAACCTTACCCTTACCCTAACCGTAAACCTAAACCTTGCCCTTACCCTAACCCTAACCCTAAACCTAACCTAACACTTTCCCTTACCCTAACCCTAACCCTAACTTAATGCTAACCCTAACCCTAACCCTAACCCTTACCCTAACCCTAACCCTAACCCTAATCCTTACACTAACCCTAATCCTAACCCTAACACTTACCCTTTCCCTAACCCTAACCCTAACCATAAACCTAACCTTAAACCTTACCCTTACCCTAACTCTACTCGTTACCCTAACCCTAACCCTAACCCTAACCCTTACCCTTACCCTTACCCTAACCCTAACCATAACCCTAACCCTAACCCAAAACTTTATCCTTACCCTAAACCTAACCCTAACCCTAACCCTAACACTCACCCTAACCCTAACGCTAACCATAACCCTAAAACTTACCCTAACCCTAACCCTAACCCTAAAACTAACCCCTAACCCTAAACCTAACCCTAACCCTTACCCTTACCCTAACCCTAACCCTAACCCTAACCTAAATTTTACCCTAACTCTAACTCTAACCCTAACCCTACCCTTACCCTAAACTTAACCCTAAACCTAATCCTAACCCTAATCCTAAACCTAACCCAACCCCTAACCCTAACCCCTAACCCTAACCTTAACCCTAACCCTAACCCTTACCCTTACCCTAACCCTAACCCTTCCTTCAATGCTAACCCTTACCATAAACCTAACCCTTACCCTAACCATAACCCTAAAAACTAACCCTAACACTAAACCTAACCGTAACCCTAACCCTAACCCTAAACCTAACCCTAACCCTAACCCTTACCCTTACCCTAACCCTAACACTAAACCTTGCCCTTACCCTAACCCTAAACCTAAACCTAACCCTAACCCTTTCCCTTACCCTAACCCTAACCATAAACTTAATGCTAACCCTAACCCTAACTCTAACCCTTACCCTAACCCTAACCCTAATCCTTACCCTAACCCTAATCCTAAACCTAACCCTTACCCTTTCCTAACCCAAACCCTAACCATAAACCTAACCTTAAACCCTACCCTTATCCTAACCCTACTCATTACCCTAACCCTAACCCTAACCCTAACCCTAACCTTGCCCTTAACCTAACCCTAACCCTAAACCTAACCCTAACCCTAACCCTAACCCTTACCCTTACCCTAATCCTAACTTTGACCCCAAACCTTACCCTTACCCTAGCCCAGACCCTAACATTAATGCTAACCCTAACCTATCCCTAATCCTTACCCTTACCCTTACCCTAAACCTAAAACTAAATCTAACCCTAACCCTAAACCTAAACCTTACCTTAACCCTTACCATAACCCTAACCCTAACCCTAAACCTAACCCTAAACCTAACCCTTAACCTTACCCTAACCTAACACTAACTCAACCCTAAACCTAACCCTAACCCTTACCCTAACCCTAACTCTTAACCTAAACCTAACCCTACACCTTACCCTTACCCTAAACCTAACCCTAACTCTTACCGTAAACCTAACCCTAACCCTAACCCTAACCCTTACCCTTACGTTAACTCTAACTCTAACCCTAACACTAAACCTTACCCTTACCATAACCCTAGATCTAAACCTAACCCTAACCCTAAACCCTAACCCTAACCCTAAACATAACCCATACCCTAAACCTTACCCACAAACTAACATTAACCCTAACCCTAACCTAATCCTATCCCTTTCTCTTACCATAACCCGAACCATAACCCTTACCTAACCCTAACCCTAACCCTTACCCTAACCCTAACACTAAACCTAACCCTAACCCTAACCCTTACCCTAACCCTAACGCTAACCCTAACACTAAAACTTACCCTAACCCTAACCTAACCCTAAAACTAACCCCTTACCCTAAACCTAACCCTAACCCTTACCCTTACCCTAACCCTACCCTAACCCTAAACCTTACCCTAACTCTAACTCTAACCCTAACACTTACCCTTACCCTAACCTTAACCCTAAACCTAATCCTAACCCTAACCCTAAACCTAACCCTTACCCTTACCCTAACCCTAACCCTAAACCTAACCGTAACCCAAACCCTAACCCTAACCCCTAACCCTAGCCCTAACCCTAACCCTTACCCTTACCCTAACCCTAACCATTACCTCAATGCTAACCCTAACCCTAAACATAACCCTTACCCTAACCCTAACCCTAAACTTAACCCTAACCCTAACCCTAAACCTAACCCTTACCTCAATGCTAACCCTAACCCTAAACCTAACCCTAACCCTAACCGTAACCCTAACGTTATCCCTAACCCTAACCCTTACACTTACCCTAACCCTAACCATTACCTCAATGCTAACCATAACCCTAAACCTAACCCTTACCCTAACCCTAACCCTAACCTTAACCTAACCCTAACCCTAACCCTAACCCTTACCTCAATGCTAACCCTAACCCTAAACCTAACCCTAACCCTAACCCCTAACCCTAACGTTATCCCTAACCCTAACCCTTACCCTTACCCTAACCCTAAACCTTACCTCAATGCTAACCCTAACCCTAAACCTAACCCTTACCCTAACCCTAACCCTAAACCTAACCCTAACACTAAACCCAACGTAATCCTAACCCTAACCCTATCCCCTAACCCTAACCTTAACCCTAACCCTAACCTTACCCTTACCCTAACCCTAACCCTTACCTCAATGCTAACCCTAACCCTAAACCTAACCCTTACCCTAACCCTAAACCTAAACCTAACCCTAACACTAAACCTAACCGTAACCCTAACCCTAACCCTATCCCCTAACCCTAACCTTAACCCTAACCCTAACCCTTACCCTTTCCCTAACCCTAACCCTAACCTTAATGCTAACCATAACCCTAACCCTAACTCTTACCCTAACCCTAAACCTAAACCTAACATTAACCCTAACCCTAACCCTAACCCTTACCCTAACCCTAATCCTAAGCCTTACCCTTACATTAAACCTACCCCTAAACCTTACCCTAAACCTTACCCTTACCCTAAACCTAACCTAACCCTTACCCTATCCCTAACCCTAACGCTAAACGTAACCTTAACACTTACACTTACCTTAACCCTAAACCTAACACTAACCCTAATCCTAACACTTACCCTAACCCCTAACCCTAATCCTAACCCTTACCCTTACCCTAACACTAACCCCTAAACTTAACCTTAATCCTAATCCTTACCCTCATCCTAACCCTTACCCTAACCCTAACCCTAACCCTAACCCATACCCTTACCATAAACCTAACCCTAACCCTAACCCTGACCCTAAAACTTACCCTAACCCTAACTCTAACCTGAACCCTAACCCCTAACCCTCACCATAACCCTCACCCTAACTCTAACCCTTACCCTTCCCCTAACCCTAATCCTAAACCTAACCCTTACCCTTACACTAACCCTAACAATAAACTTAACCCCAACCCTAAACCTAACCGTAACTCTTACCCTTACCCTAAACCTAACCCTAAACCTAACCCTAAACCTAACCCTTACCCTAACTCTAAACATTACCCTAACCCTAAACTTAATCCTAACCCTAAACTTAACCCTAACCCTTACCCTTACCCCAACTCTAACCCTAACCCTAACCCTAACCCTAACCTTACCCTTACCCTAAACCTAACCCTAAACCTAACCCTAATACTAACCCTATCCCTAACACTAACCCTTACCCTAACCCTAACCCTAACCCTAAACCTAACCCTAACCCTAACCCTTACCCTAACCCGAACCTTAATCCTAAACCTAAACCTTGCCCTTACCCTAACCTAACCCTAAACGTAACCCTAACCCTTTCCCTTACCCTAACCCTAACCCTAAACTTAATGCCAACCCTAACCCTAACCCTAACCCTTACCCTAACCCTAACCCTAAACCTAATCCTTACCCTAACCCTAATACTAACCCTAACCCTTACCCTTTCCCTAACCCTAACCCTAACCATAAACCTAACCTTAAACCTTACCCTTACCCTAACCCTAATCCTTACCCTAACCCTAACCCTAACCCTAAACCTTGCCCTTACCCTAACCCTAACCCTAAACCTAACCCTAACCCTAACCCTAACCCTAAACCCTAACACTAACCCTAAACCTAACCCTTACCCTAAACCTTACCCACAAACTAACGTTAACCCTAACCCTAACCTAACCCTATCACTTTCTCTTACCATAACCCTAACAATAACTCTTACCCTAACCCTAACCCTAACCCTTACCCTAACCCAAACACTAACCCTAACCCTAACCCTAACCCTTACCCTAAACTAACGCTAACCCTAACCCTAAAACTTACCCTAACCCTAACCCTAACCCTAAAACTAACCCCTAACCCTAAACCTAAACATAACCCTTACCCTTACCCTAACCCTAACACTAACCCTAAACCTTACCCTAACTCCAACTCTAACCCTAACCCTTACCCTTACCCTAACCTTAACCCTAAACCTAATCCTAACCCTAACCCTAAACCTAAACCTTACCCTTACCCTAACCCTAACCCTAAACGTAACCGTAACCCAAACCCTAACCCTTACCCCTAACCCTAACCTTAACCCTAACCCTAACCCTTACCCTTACCCTAACCCTAACCCTTACCTCAATGCTAACCCTAACCCTAAACTTAACTCTTACCCTAACCCTAAACCTAAACCTAACCCTAACACTAAACCTAACCGTAACCCTAACCCTAACCCTATCCCCTAACCCTAACCTTAACCCGAAACCTAACCCTTACCCTTACCCTAACCCTAACCCTAACCTTAATGCTAACCATAACCCTAACCCTAACCCTTACCCTAACCCTAAACCTAAACCTAACATTAACCCTAACCCTAGCCCTAACCCTTACCCTAACCCTAATCCTAAGCCTTACCCTTACATTAAACCTACCCCTAAACCTTACCCTTACCCTAAACCTAACCTAACCCTTACCCTATCCCTAACCCTAACGCTAAACGTAACCTTAACACTTACACTTACCTTAACCCTAAACCTAACACTAACCCTAATCCTAACACTTACCCTAACCCTAACCCTAATCCTAACCCTTACCCTTACACTAACACTAACCCCTAACCTTAACCTTAACCCTAATCCTTACCCTCATCCTAACAATTACCCCTAACCCTAAACCTAACCCTAACCCATACCCTTACCATAAACCTAACCTTAACCCTAACCCTGACCCTAAAACTTACCCTAACCCTAATTCTAACCCGAACCCTAACCCCTAACCCTCACCCTAACCCTCACCCTAACTCTAACCCTTACCCTTCCCCTAACCCTAATCCTAAATCTAACCCTTACCCTTACACTAACCCTAACAAAAACTTAACCCCAACACTAAACCTAACCGTAACTCTTACCCTTACCCTAAACCTAACCCTAAACCTAACCTTAACCCTAACCCTTACCCTAACCCTAAACATTAC
>JANJXV010002028.1:0-54560 GCA_024803745.1 Megascapheus bottae
GGAGGTGTGTGAAGTCACAGAATGGAGGTGTGTGAACTCAGAATGGAGGTGTGTGAAGCCACAGAATGGAGGTGTGTGAATTCAGAATGGAGGTGTGTGAAGTCACAGAATGGAGTTTTCTGAAGTCATAGAATGGAGGTGTGTGAAGTCAGAGAATGGATGTTTCTGAAGTAAGAATGAAGGTGTGTGAAGTCATAGAATGGACGTGTGTGAAGTCAAATTGGAGGTGTGTGAACTCATAGAATGGAGGAGTGTGAACTCATAGAATGGAGGTGTGTGAAGTCATGGAATGGAGGTGTGTGAAGTCAAAGAATGGAGGTGTGTGAAGTGAAACAATAGAGGTGTGTGAAGTCACAGAATGGAGGTGTGTGAAGTCACAGAATGGAAGTGTGTGAAGTCAAAACGGAGGTGTGTGGGTCACAGAATGGAGGTGTGTGATGTCACAGAATGGAGGTGTGTGAAGTCAAAAAGGTGGTGTGTGAAGTCACAGAATGGAGGTGTGTGAAGTCATAGAATGGAGGTATGTGAAGTCATAAAATGGAGGTGTGTGAACTCATAGAATGGAGGTGTGTGAAGTCAAATGGAGTTGTGGGAAGTCATAGAATGTTGTTTTTTGATGTCAACGAATGGAGGTGTGTGAAGTCATAGAATGGAGGTGTGTGAAGTCAGATTGGAGGTGTGAGAAATCTCAGAATGGAGGTGTGTGAAGTCACAGAATGGAGGTGTGTAAACTCAGAATGAAGGTGTCTGAAGCCACAGAATGGAGGTGTGTGAAGTCATAGAATATAAGTGTGTGAAATCATAGAATGGAGGTGTGTGAAGTCACAGAATTGAGGTTGTGAGTCACAATGGAGGTGTGTGACGTCAGAATGGAGGTGAGTGAAGTCATAGAATGGAGGTGTGTGAAGTCATAGAATGGAGGTCTGTGAACTCAGAATGGAGGTTTGTGAAGTCATAGAATGGAGGTGTTTGACTCAGAATGGAGGTGTGTGAAGTCACAGAATGGAGGTGTGTGAAGTCATTGAATGGAGGTTTGTGAACTCACAGAATGGAGGTGTGTTAATTCATAGAATGGAGGTGTGTGAAGTCATAGGATCGAGGTGTGTGAAGTCACAGAATGGAGGTGTGTGAAGTCACAGAAATGATGTGTGTGAACTCAGAATGTAGGTGTGTGAAGCCACAGAATAGAGGTGTGTGAAGTCACAGAATGGAGGTTTGTGAAGTCATAGAATGGAGGTGTGTGAAGTCAGAGAAGGGATGTTTCTGAAGTAAGAATGAAGGTGTGTGAAGTCCTAGAATGGAGATGTGTGAAATCAAATTGGAGGTGTGTGAACTCATAGAATGGAGGTGTGTGAACTCATAGAATGGAGGTTTGTGAAGTCATGGAATGGCGGTGTGTGAAGTCAAAGAATGGAGGTGTGTGAAGTGAAACAATAGAGGTGTGTGAACTCACAGAATGGAGGTGTGTGAAGTCACAGATTGGAAGTGTGTGAAGGCAAAACGGAGGTGTGTGAAGTCACAGAATGGAGGTGTGTGAAGTCACAGAAAGGAGGTGTGTGAAGTCAAAAAGGTGGTGTGTGAAGTCACAGAATGGAGGTGTGTGAAGTCATAGAATGGAGGTGTGTGAAGTCACAGCATGGAGGTGTGTGAAGTCAGAATGGAGATGTGTGAAGTCATGGAATGGAGGTGTGTGAAGTCACAATGCAGGTGTGTGAACTCATAGAATGGAGGTGGGTGAAGTCACAATGCAAGTGTGTGAAGTCATAGAATGGGGTTGTGTGAACTCAGAAAGGAGGTGTGTGAAGTCACGGAATAGAGGTGTGTGAAGTCACAGAATGGAGGTGTGTGAATTCAGAATAGAGGTGTGTGAAGTCAGAATGGAGGTGAGTGAAGTCATAGAATGGAGGTGTGTGAAGTCATAGAATGGAGGTCTGTGAACTCAGAATGGAGGTTTGTGAAGTCATAGAATGGAGGTGTGTGAAGTCACAGAATGGAGGTGTGTGAAGTCATAGAATGGAGGTGTGTGAAGTCATAAAATGGAGGTGTGTGAATTCATAGAATGGAGGTGTGTGAAGTCACAATGGAGTTGTGTGAAGTCATAGAATGGTTGTTTTTGATGTCAACGAATGGAGGTGTGTGAAGTCATAGAATGGAGGTGTGTGAAGTCAGATTGGAGGTGTGTGAAATCACAGAAGGGAGGTGTGTCAACTCAGAAATGAGGTGTGTGAAGTCATAGAATGGAGGTGTGTGAAGTTATAGAATGGAAGTGTGTGAAATCATAGAATGCAGGTGTGTGAAGTCAAAGAATTGAGGTATGTGAAGTCAGAATGGAGGTGTGTGAAGTCAGAATGGACATGTGTAAAGTCATAGAATGGAAGTGTGCGAAGTCATAGAATGGAGGTCTGTGAACTCAGAATGGGGGTTTGTGAAGTCATAGAATGGAGGTGTATGAACTCAGAATGGAGGTGTGTGAAGTCATAGAATGGAGGTGTGTGAAATCACAGAATGGAGGTGTGTGAATTCATAGAATGGAGGTGTGTGAAGTCATAGGATCGAGGTGTGTGATGTCACAGAATGGAGGTGTGTGAAGTCACAGATTGGAGGTGTGTGAAGTCACAGAATGGAGGTGTGTGAACTCAGAATAGAGGTGTGTGACGCCACAGAATGGAGGTGTGTGAAGTCATAGAATGGAGGTGTGTGAAGGAAGAATGGAGGTGTGTGAAGTCACAGAATGGAGGTTTGTGAAGTCATAGAATGGAGGTGTGTGAAGTCAGAGAATGGATGTTTCTGAAGTAAGAATGAAGGTGTGTGAAGTCATAGAATAGAGGTGTGTGGAGTCAAATTGGAGGTGTGTGAACTCATAGAATGGAGGAGTGTGAACTCATAGAATGGAGGTGTGTGAAGTCATGGAATGGAGGTGTGTGAAGTCAAAGAATGGAGGTGTGTGAAGTGAAACAATAGAGGTGTGTGAAGTCACAGAATGGAGGTGTGTGAAGTCACAGAATGGAAGTGTGTGAAGTCAAAACGGAGGTGTGTGGGTCACAGAATGGAGGTGTGTGAAGTCATAGAATGGAAGTGTGTGAAATCATAGAATGGAGGTGTTTGAAGTCACAGAATTGAGGTTGTGAAGTCAGAATGGAGGTGTGTAAAGTCAGAATGGAGGTGAGTGAAGTCATAGAATGGAGGTGTGTGAAGTCATAGAATGGAGGTCTGTGAACTCAGAATGGAGGTTTGTGAAGTCATAGAATGGAGGTGTGTGAACTCAGAATGGAGGTGTGTGAAGACACAGAATGGAGGTGTGTGAAGTCATAGAATGGAGGTTTGTGAACTCACAGAATGGAGGTGTGTTAGTTCATAGAATGGAGGTGTGTGAAGTCATAGGTTCGAGGTGTGTGAAGTCACCGAATGGAGGTGTGTGAAGTCACAGAATGGAGGTGTCTGATGTCACAGAATGGAGGTGTGTGAACTCAGAATGTAGGTGTGTGAAGCCACAGAATGGAGGTGTGTGAAGTCATAGAATGGAAGTGTTTGAAGTCATAGAAAGGAGGAGTGTGAACTCAGAATGGAGGTGTGTGAAGTCACAGAATGGAGGTTTGTGAAGTCATTGAATGGAGGTGAGTGAAGTTAGAGAATGGATGTTTCTGAAGTAAGAATGAAGGTGTGTGAAGTCATAGAATGGAGATGTGTGAAGTCAAATTGGAGGTGTGTGAACTCATAGAATGGAGGTGTGTGAACTCATAGAATGGAGGTTTGTGAAGTCATGGAATTGCGGTGTGTGAAGTCAAAGAATGGAGGTGTGTGAAGTGAAAAAATAGAGCTGTGTGAACTCACAGAATGGAGGTGTGTGAAGTCACAGATTGGAAGTGTGTGAAGGCAAAACGGAGGTGTGTGAAGTCACAGAATGGAGGTGTGTGAAGTCACAGAATGGAGGTGTGTGAAGTCAAAAAGGTGGTGTGTGAAGTCACAGAATGGAGGTTTGTGAAGTCATAGAAAGGAGGTGTGTGAAATCATAGAATGGAGGTATGTGAAGTCAGAATGGAGGTGTGTGAAGTCACAGAATTGAGGTGTGTGAAGTCACAGAATGGAGGTGTGTGAAGTCAGAGTGAAGGTGTGTGAAGTCACAGAATTGAGCTGTGTGAAGTCACAGAATGGATGTTTGTGAAGTAAGAATGAAGGTGTTTGAAGTCATAGAGTGGAGGTGTGTGAAGTCATAGAATGGAGGTGTGTGAAGTCAAAAAGGTGGTGTGTGAAGTCATAGAATGGAGGTGTGTGATGTCATAGAATTGAGGTGTGTGAAGTCATAGAATGGAGGTCTGTGAAATCATAAAATGGAGGTGTGTGAACTCATAGAATGGAGGTGTGTGAAGTCAAAATGGAGTTGTGTGAAATCATAAAATGGTGTTTTTTGATGTCAACGAATGGAGGTGTGTGAAGTCATACAAGTAGGTGTGTGAAGTCACAGAATGGAGGTGTGTGAAGTCACAGAATGGAGGTGTGTGAACTCAGAATGGAGGTGTGTGAAGCCACAGAATGGAGGTGTGTGAATTCAGAATGGAGGTGTGTGAAGTCACAGAATGGAGTTTTCTGAAGTCATAGAATGGAGGTGTGTGAAGTCAGAGAATGGATGTTTCTGAAGTAAGAATGAAGGTGTGTGAAGTCATAGAATGGACGTGTGTGAAGTCAAATTGGAGGTGTGTGAACTCATAGAATGGAGGAGTGTGAACTCATAGAATGGAGGTGTGTGAAGTCATGGAATGGAGGTGTGTGAAGTCAAAGAATGGAGGTGTGTGAAGTGAAACAATAGAGGTGTGTGAAGTCACAGAATGGAGGTGTGTGAAGTCACAGAATGGAAGTGTGTGAAGTCAAAACGGAGGTGTGTGGGTCACAGAATGGAGGTGTGTGATGTCACAGAATGGAGGTGTGTGAAGTCAAAAAGGTGGTGTGTGAAGTCACAGAATGGAGGTGTGTGAAGTCATAGAATGGAGGTATGTGAAGTCATAAAATGGAGGTGTGTGAACTCATAGAATGGAGGTGTGTGAAGTCAAAATGGAGTTGTGGGAAGTCATAGAATGTTGTTTTTTGATGTCAACGAATGGAGGTGTGTGAAGTCATAGAATGGAGGTGTGTGAAGTCAGATTGGAGGTGTGAGAAATCTCAGAATGGAGGTGTGTGAAGTCACAGAATGGAGGTGTGTAAACTCAGAATGAAGGTGTCTGAAGCCACAGAATGGAGGTGTGTGAAGTCATAGAATATAAGTGTGTGAAATCATAGAATGGAGGTGTGTGAAGTCACAGAATTGAGGTTGTGAAGTCACAATGGAGGTGTGTGACGTCAGAATGGAGGTGAGTGAAGTCATAGAATGGAGGTGTGTGAAGTCATAGAATGGAGGTCTGTGAACTCAGAATGGAGGTTTGTGAAGTCATAGAATGGAGGTGTTTGACTCAGAATGGAGGTGTGTGAAGTCACAGAATGGAGGTGTGTGAAGTCATTGAATGGAGGTTTGTGAACTCACAGAATGGAGGTGTGTTAATTCATAGAATGGAGGTGTGTGAAGTCATAGGATCGAGGTGTGTGAAGTCACAGAATGGAGGTGTGTGAAGTCACAGAATGGATGTGTGTGAACTCAGAATGTAGGTGTGTGAAGCCACAGAATAGAGGTGTGTGAAGTCACAGAATGGAGGTTTGTGAAGTCATAGAATGGAGGTGTGTGAAGTCAGAGAAGGGATGTTTCTGAAGTAAGAATGAAGGTGTGTGAAGTCCTAGAATGGAGATGTGTGAAATCAAATTGGAGGTGTGTGAACTCATAGAATGGAGGTGTGTGAACTCATAGAATGGAGGTTTGTGAAGTCATGGAATGGCGGTGTGTGAAGTCAAAGAATGGAGGTGTGTGAAGTGAAACAATAGAGGTGTGTGAACTCACAGAATGGAGGTGTGTGAAGTCACAGATTGGAAGTGTGTGAAGGCAAAACGGAGGTGTGTGAAGTCACAGAATGGAGGTGTGTGAAGTCACAGAAAGGAGGTGTGTGAAGTCAAAAAGGTGGTGTGTGAAGTCACAGAATGGAGGTGTGTGAAGTCATAGAATGGAGGTGTGTGAAGTCACAGCATGGAGGTGTGTGAAGTCAGAATGGAGATGTGTGAAGTCATGGAATGGAGGTGTGTGAAGTCACAATGCAGGTGTGTGAACTCATAGAATGGAGGTGGGTGAAGTCACAATGCAAGTGTGTGAAGTCATAGAATGGGGTTGTGTGAACTCAGAAAGGAGGTGTGTGAAGTCACGGAATAGAGGTGTGTGAAGTCACAGAATGGAGGTGTGTGAATTCAGAATAGAGGTGTGTGAAGTCAGAATGGAGGTGAGTGAAGTCATAGAATGGAGGTGTGTGAAGTCATAGAATGGAGGTCTGTGAACTCAGAATGGAGGTTTGTGAAGTCATAGAATGGAGGTGTGTGAAGTCACAGAATGGAGGTGTGTGAAGTCATAGAATGGAGGTGTGTGAAGTCATAAAATGGAGGTGTGTGAATTCATAGAATGGAGGTGTGTGAAGTCACAATGGAGTTGTGTGAAGTCATAGAATGGTTGTTTTTGATGTCAACGAATGGAGGTGTGTGAAGTCATAGAATGGAGGTGTGTGAAGTCAGATTGGAGGTGTGTGAAATCACAGAAGGGAGGTGTGTCAACTCAGAAATGAGGTGTGTGAAGTCATAGAATGGAGGTGTGTGAAGTTATAGAATGGAAGTGTGTGAAATCATAGAATGCAGGTGTGTGAAGTCAAAGAATTGAGGTATGTGAAGTCAGAATGGAGGTGTGTGAAGTCAGAATGGACATGTGTGAAGTCATAGAATGGAAGTGTGCGAAGTCATAGAATGGAGGTCTGTGAACTCAGAATGGGGGTTTGTGAAGTCATAGAATGGAGGTGTATGAACTCAGAATGGAGGTGTGTGAAGTCATAGAATGGAGGTGTGTGAAATCACAGAATGGAGGTGTGTGAATTCATAGAATGGAGGTGTGTGAAGTCATAGGATCGAGGTGTGTGATGTCACAGAATGGAGGTGTGTGAAGTCACAGATTGGAGGTGTGTGAAGTCACAGAATGGAGGTGTGTGAACTCAGAATAGAGGTGTGTGACGCCACAGAATGGAGGTGTGTGAAGTCATAGAATGGAGGTGTGTGAAGGAAGAATGGAGGTGTGTGAAGTCACAGAATGGAGGTTTGTGAAGTCATAGAATGGAGGTGTGTGAAGTCAGAGAATGGATGTTTCTGAAGTAAGAATGAAGGTGTGTGAAGTCATAGAATAGAGGTGTGTGGAGTCAAATTGGAGGTGTGTGAACTCATAGAATGGAGGAGTGTGAACTCATAGAATGGAGGTGTGTGAAGTCATGGAATGGAGGTGTGTGAAGTCAAAGAATGGAGGTGTGTGAAGTGAAACAATAGAGGTGTGTGAAGTCACAGAATGGAGGTGTGTGAAGTCACAGAATGGAAGTGTGTGAAGTCAAAACGGAGGTGTGTGGGTCACAGAATGGAGGTGTGTGATGTCACAGAATGGAGGTGTGTGAAGTCAAAAAGGTGGTGTGTGAAGTCACAGAATGGAGGTGTGTGAAGTCATAGAATGGAGGTATGTGAAGTCATAAAATGGAGGTGTGTGAACTCATAGAATGGAGGTGTGTGAAGTCAAAATGGAGTTGTGGGAAGTCATAGAATGTTGTTTTTTGATGTCAACGAATGGAGGTGTGTGAAGTCATAGAATGGAGGTGTGTGAAGTCAGATTGGAGGTGTGAGAAATCTCAGAATGGAGGTGTGTGAAGTCACAGAATGGAGGTGTGTAAACTCAGAATGAAGGTGTCTGAAGCCACAGAATGGAGGTGTGTGAAGTCATAGAATATAAGTGTGTGAAATCATAGAATGGAGGTGTGTGAAGTCACAGAATTGAGGTTGTGAAGTCACAATGGAGGTGTGTGACGTCAGAATGGAGGTGAGTGAAGTCATAGAATGGAGGTGTGTGAAGTCATAGAATGGAGGTCTGTGAACTCAGAATGGAGGTTTGTGAAGTCATAGAATGGAGGTGTTTGACTCAGAATGGAGGTGTGTGAAGTCACAGAATGGAGGTGTGTGAAGTCATTGAATGGAGGTTTGTGAACTCACAGAATGGAGGTGTGTTAATTCATAGAATGGAGGTGTGTGAAGTCATAGGATCGAGGTGTGTGAAGTCACAGAATGGAGGTGTGTGAAGTCACAGAATGGATGTGTGTGAACTCAGAATGTAGGTGTGTGAAGCCACAGAATAGAGGTGTGTGAAGTCACAGAATGGAGGTTTGTGAAGTCATAGAATGGAGGTGTGTGAAGTCAGAGAAGGGATGTTTCTGAAGTAAGAATGAAGGTGTGTGAAGTCCTAGAATGGAGATGTGTGAAATCAAATTGGAGGTGTGTGAACTCATAGAATGGAGGTGTGTGAACTCATAGAATGGAGGTTTGTGAAGTCATGGAATGGCGGTGTGTGAAGTCAAAGAATGGAGGTGTGTGAAGTGAAACAATAGAGGTGTGTGAACTCACAGAATGGAGGTGTGTGAAGTCACAGATTGGAAGTGTGTGAAGGCAAAACGGAGGTGTGTGAAGTCACAGAATGGAGGTGTGTGAAGTCACAGAAAGGAGGTGTGTGAAGTCAAAAAGGTGGTGTGTGAAGTCACAGAATGGAGGTGTGTGAAGTCATAGAATGGAGGTGTGTGAAGTCACAGCATGGAGGTGTGTGAAGTCAGAATGGAGATGTGTGAAGTCATGGAATGGAGGTGTGTGAAGTCACAATGCAGGTGTGTGAACTCATAGAATGGAGGTGGGTGAAGTCACAATGCAAGTGTGTGAAGTCATAGAATGGGGTTGTGTGAACTCAGAAAGGAGGTGTGTGAAGTCACAGAATAGAGGTGTGTGAAGTCACAGAATGGAGGTGTGTGAAGTCACAGAATGGAGGTGTGTGAATTCAGAATAGAGGTGTGTGAAGTCAGAATGGAGGTGAGTGAAGTCATAGAATGGAGGTGTGTGAAGTCATAGAATGGAGGTCTGTGAACTCAGAATGGAGGTTTGTGAAGTCATAGAATGGAGGTGTGTGAAGTCACAGAATGGAGGTGTGTGAAGTCATAGAATGGAGGTGTGTGAAGTCATAAAATGGAGGTGTGTGAATTCATAGAATGGAGGTGTGTGAAGTCACAATGGAGTTGTGTGAAGTCATAGAATGGTTGTTTTTGATGTCAACGAATGGAGGTGTGTGAAGTCATAGAATGGAGGTGTGTGAAGTCAGATTGGAGGTGTGTGAAATCACAGAAAGGAGGTGTGTCAACTCAGAAATGAGGTGTGTGAAGTCATAGAATGGAGGTGTGTGAAGTTATAGAATGGAAGTGTGTGAAATCATAGAATGCAGGTGTGTGAAGTCAAAGAATTGAGGTATGTGAAGTCAGAATGGAGGTGTGTGAAGTCAGAATGGACATGTGTGAAGTCATAGAATGGAAGTGTGCGAAGTCATAGAATGGAGGTCTGTGAACTCAGAATGGAGGTGTGTGAAGTCATAGAATGGAGGTGTGTGAAATCACAGAATGGAGGTGTGTGAATTCATAGAATGGAGGTGTGTGAAGTCATAGGATCGAGGTGTGTGATGTCACAGAATGGAGGTGTGTGAAGTCACAGATTGGAGGTGTGTGAAGTCACAGAATGGAGGTGTGTGAACTCAGAATAGAGGTGTGTGACGCCACAGAATGGAGGTGTGTGAAGTCATAGAATGGAGGTGTGTGAAGGAAGAATGGAGGTGTGTGAAGTCACAGAATGGAGGTTTGTGAAGTCATAGAATGGAGGTGTGTGAAGTCAGAGAATGGATGTTTCTGAAGTAAGAATGAAGGTGTGTGAAGTCATAGAATAGAGGTGTGTGGAGTCAAATTGGAGGTGTGTGAACTCATAGAATGGAGGTGTGTGAACTCATAGAATGGAGGTGTGTGAAGTCATGGAATGGAGGTGTGTGAAGTCAAAAATGGAGGTGTGTGAACTGAAACAATAGAGGTGTGTGAAGTCACACAATGGAGGTGTGTGAAGTCACAGAATGGAAGTGTGTGAAGTCAAAACGGAGGCGTGTGAAGTCACAGAATGGAGGTGTGTGAAGTCACAGAATGGAGGTGTGTGAAGTCAAAAAGGTGGTGTGTGAAGTCACAGAATGGAGGTGTGTGAAGTCATAGAATGGAGTGTGTGAAGTCATAGAATTGAGGTGTGTGAAGTCACAGAATGGAGGTGTGTGAAGTCATTGAATGGAGTGTGTGAAGTCATAGAATTGAGGTGTGTGAAGTCATAGAATGGAGGTGTTTGAAGTCATAAAATGGAGGTGTGTGAACTCATAGAATGGAGGTGTCTGAAGTCAAAATGGAGTTCTGTGAATTCATAGAATGGTGTTTCTTGATGTCAACGAGTAGAGGTGTGTGAAGTCATAGAAGGGAGGTGTGTGAAGTCAGATTGGAGGTGTGTGAAATCACAGAATGGAGGTGTGTGAAGTCACAGAATGGAGGTGTGTGAACTCAGAATGTAGGTGTGTGAAGCCACAGAATGGAGGTGTGTGAAGTCATAGAATGGAAGTGTGTGAAATCATTGAATGGAGGTGTGTGAATTCACAGAATTGAGGTGTGTGAATTCAGAATGGAGATGTGTGAAGGCAGAAAGGAGGTGAGTGAAGACATAGAATGGAGGTGTGTGAAGTCAGAGAATGGAGGTTTGTGAACTCAGAATGGAGGTTTGTGAAGTCATAGAATGGAGGTTTGTGAAGTCACAGAATGGAGGTGTGTGAAGTCATAGAATGGAGGTGTGTGAAGTCATAAAATGGAGGTGTGTGAATTCATAGAATGGAGGTGTGTGAAGTCACAATGGAGTTGTGTGAAGTCATAGAATGGTTGTTTTTGATGTCAACGAATGGAGGTGTGTGAAATCATAGAATGGATGTGTGTGAAGTCAGATTGGAGGTGTGTGAAATCACAGATTGGAGGTTTTTCGACTCAGAAATGAGGTGTGTGAAGTCATAGAATGGAGGTGTGTGAAGTCATAGAATGGAAGTGTGTGAAATCATAGAATGGAGGTGTGTGAAGTCAAAGAATTGAGGTGTGTGAAGTCAGAATGGAGGTGTGTGAAGTCAGAATGGAGGTGTGTGAAGTCATAGAATGGAATTGTGTGTAGTCATAGAATGGAGGTCTGTGAACTCAGAATGGGGGTTTGTGAAGTCATAGAATGGAGGAGTGTGAACTCAGAATGGAGGTGTGTGAAGTCACAGAATGGAGGTGTGTGAAGTCATAGAATGGAGGTGTGTGAAATCACAGAATGGAGGTGTGTGAATTCATAGAATGGAGGTGTGTGAAGTCATAGGATCGAGGTGTGTGAAGTCACAGAATGGAGGTGTGTGAAGTCACAGAATGGAGGTGTGTGAAGTCACAGAATGGAGGTGTGTGAACTCAGGATGGAGGTGTGTGAAGCCACAGAATGGAGGTGTGTGAAGTGAAAAAATAGAGCTGTGTGAACTCACAGAATGGAGGTGTGTGAAGTCACAGATTGGAAGTGTGTGAAGGCAAAACGGAGGTGTGTGAAGTCACAGAATGGAGGTGTGTGAAGTCACAGAATGGAGGTGTGTGAAGTCAAAAAGGTGGTGTGTGAAGTCACAGAATGGAGGTGTGTGAAGTCATTGAAAGGAGGTGTGTGAAATCATAGAATGGAGGTATGTGAAGTCAGAATGGAGGTGTGTGAAGTCACAGAATTGAGGTGTGTGAAGTCACAGAATGGAGGTGTGTGAATTCAGAATAGAGGTGTGTGAAGTCAGAATGGAGGTGAGTGAAGTCATAGAATGGAGGTGTGTGAAGTCATAGAATGGAGGTCTGTGAACTCAGAATGGAGGTTTGTGAAGTCATAGAATGGAGGTGTGTGAACTCACAGAATGGAGGTGTGTGAAGTCATAGAATGGAGGTGTGTGAAGTCATAAAATGGAGGTGTGTGAATTCATAGAATGGAGGTGTGTGAAGTCACAATGGAGTTGTGTGAAGTAATAGAATGGTTGTTTTTGATGTCAACGAATGGAGGTGTGTGAAGTCATAGAATGGAGGTGTGTGAAATCAGATTGGAGGTGTGTGAAATCACAGAAAGGAGGTGTGTCAACTCAGAAATGAGGTGTGTGAAGTCATAGAATGGAGGTGTGTGAAGTTATAGAATGGAAGTGTGTGAAATCATAGAATGCAGGTGTGTGAAGTCAAAGATTTGAGGTATGTGAAGTCAGAATGGAGGTGTGTGAAGTCAGAATGGACATGTGTGAAGTCATAGAATGGAAGTGTGTGAAGTCATAGAATGGAGGTCTGTGAACTCAGAATGGGGGTTTGTGAAGTCATAGAATGGAGGTGTATGAACTCAGAATGGAGGTGTGTGAAGTCATAGAATGGAGGTGTGTGAAATCACAGAATGGAGGTATGTGAATTCATAGAATGGAGGTGTGTGAAGTCATAGGATCGAGGTGTGTGATGTCACAGAATGGAGGTGTGTGAAGTCACAGATTGGAGGTGTGTGAAGTCACAGAATGGAGGTGTGTGAACTCAGAATAGAGGTGTGTGACGCCACAGAATGGAGGTGTGTGAAGTCATAGAATGGAGGTGTGTGAAGGAAGAATGGAGGTGTGTGAAGTCACAGAATGGAGGTGTGTGAATTCAGAATGGAGGTGTGTGAAGTCACAGAATGGAGGTTTGTGAAGTCATAGAATGGAGGTGTGTGAAGTCAGAGAATGGATGTTTCTGAAGTAAGAATGAAGGTGTGTGAAGTCATAGAATAGAGGTGTGTGGAGTCAAATTGGAGGTGTGTGAACTCATAGAATGGAGGTGTGTGAACTCATAGAATGGAGGTGTGTGAAGTCATGGAATGGAGGTGTGTGAAGTCAAAAATGGAGGTGTGTGAACTGAAACAATAGAGGTGTGTGAAGTCACAGAATGGAGGTGTGTGAAGTCACAGAATGGAAGTGTGTGAAGTCAAAACGGAGGTGTGTGAAGTCACAGAATGGAGGTGTGTGAAGTCACAGAATGGAGGTGTGTGAGGTCAAAAAGGTGGTGTGTGAAGTCACAGAATGGAGGTGTGTGAAGTCATAGAATGGAGTGTGTGAAGTCATAGAATTGAGGTGTGTGAAGTCACAGAATGGAGGTGTGTGAAGTCATAGAATGGAGTGTGTGAAGTCATAGAATTGAGGTGTGTGAAGTCATAGAATGGAGGTGTGTGAAGTCATAAAATGGAGGTGTGTGAACTCATAGAATGGAGGTGTGTGAAGTCAAAATGGAGTTCTGTGAATTCATAGAATGGTGTTTCTTGATGTCAACGAATAGAGGTGTGTGAAGTCATAGAATGGAGGTGTGTGAAGTCAGATTGGAGGTGTGTGAAATCACAGAATGGAGGTGTGTGAAGTCACAGAGTGGAGGTGTGTGAACTCAGAATGTAGGTGTGTGAAGCCACAGAATGGAGGTGTGTGAAGTCATAGAATGGAAGTGTGTGAAATCATTGAATGGAGGTGTGTGAATTCACAGAATTGAGGTGTGTGAATTCAGAATGGAGATGTGTGAAGGCAGAAAGGAGGTGAGTGAAGTCATAGAATGGAGGTGTGTGAAGTCAGAGAATGGAGGTCTGTGAACTCAGAATGGAGGGTTGTGAAGTCATAGAATGGAGGTTTGTGAAGTCACAGAATGGAGGTGTGTGAAGTCATAGAATGGAGGTGTGTGAAGTCATAAAATGGAGGTGTGTGAATTCATAGAATGGAGGTGTGTGAAGTCACAATGGAGTTGTGTGAAGTCATAGAATGGTTGTTTTTGATGTCAACGAATGGAGGTGTGTGAAATCATAGAATGGATGTGTGTGAAGTCAGATTGGAGGTGTGTGAAATCACAGATTGGAGGTTTTTCAACTCAGAAATGAGGTGTGTGAAGTCATAGAATGGAGGTGTGTGAAGTCATAGAATGGAAGTGTGTGAAATCATAGAATGGAGGTGTGTGAAGTCAAAGAATTGAGGTGTGTGAAGTCAGAATGGAGGTGTGTGAAGTCAGAATGGAGGTGTGTGAAGTCATAGAATGGAATTGTGTGAAGTCATACAATGGAGGTCTGTGAACTCAGAATGGGGGTTTGTGAAGTCATAGAATGGAGGTGTGTGAACTCAGAATGGAGGTGTGTGAAGTCACAGAATGGAGGTGTGTGAAGTCATAGAATGGAGGTGTGTGAAATCACAGAATGGAGGTGTGTGAATTCATAGAATGGAGGTGTGTGAAGTCATAGGATCGAGGTGTGTGAAGTCACAGAATGGAGGTGTGTGAAGTCACAGAATGGAGGTGTGTGAAGTCACAGAATGGAGGTGTGTGAACTCAGGATGGAGGTGTGTGAAGCCACAGAATGGAGGTGTGTGAAGTGAAAAAATAGAGCTGTGTGAACTCACAGAATGGAGATGTGTGAAGTCACAGATTGGAAGTGTGTGAAGGCAAAACGGAGGTGTGTGAAGTCACATAATGGAGGTGTGTGAAGTCACAGAATGGAGGTGTGTGAAGTCAAAAAGGTGGTGTGTGAAGTCACAGAATGGAGGTGTGTGAAGTCATTGAAAGGAGGTGTGTGAAATCATAGAATGGAGGTATGTGAAGTCAGAATGGAGGTGTTTGAAGTCACAGAATTGAGATGTGTGAAGTCACAGAATGGAGGTGTGTGAAGTCAGAGTGAAGGTGTGTGAAGTCACAGAATGGAGGTGTGTGAAGTCACAGAATGGATGTTTGTGAAGTAAGAATGAAGGCGTTTGAAGTCATAGAGTGGAGGTGTGTGAAGTCACAGAATGGAGGTGTGTGAAGTCATAGAATGGAGGTGTGTGATGTCATAGAATTGAGGTGTGTGAAGTCATAGAATGGAGGTGTGTGAAATCATAAAATGGAGGTGTGTGAACTCATAGAATTGAGGTGTGTGAAGTCAAAATGGAGTTGTGTGAAATCATAAAATGGTGTTTTTTGATGTCAACGAATGGAGGTGTGTGAAGTCATACAAGTAGGTGTTTGAAGTCACAGAATGGAGGTGTGTGAAGTCACAGAATGGAGGTGTGAGAACTCAGAATGGAGGTGTGTGAAGCCACAGAATGGAGGTGTGTGAATTCAGAATGGAGGTGTGTGAAGTCACAGAATGGAGGTTTGTGAAGTCATAGAATGGAGGTGTGTGATGTCAGAGAATGGATGTTTCTGAAGTAAGAATAAAGGTGTGTGAAGTCATAAAATGGACGTGTGTGAAGTCAAATTGGAGGTGTGTGAACTCATAGAATGGAGGAGTGTGTACTCATAGAATGGAGGTGTGTGAAGTCATGGAATGGAGGTGTGTGAAGTCAAAGAATGGAGGTGTGTGAAGTGAAACAATAGAGGTGTGTGAAGTCACAGAATGGAGGTGTGTGAAGTCACAGAATGGAAGTGTGTGAAGTCAAAACGGAGGTGTGTGAAGTCACAGAATGGAGGTGTGTGAAGTCACAGAATGGAGGTGTGTGAAGTCAAAAAGGTGGTGTGTGAAGTCACAGAATGGAGGTGTGTGAAGTCATAGAATGGAGGTGTGTGAAATCATAGAATGGAGGTGTGTGAAGTCAGAATGGAGGTGTGTGAAGTCACAGAATTGAGGTGTATGAAGTCACAGAATGGCGGTGTGTAAAGTCAGAATGGAGGTGTGTGAAGTCACAGAATGGATGTTTGTGAAGTAAGAATGAAGGTGTTTGAAGTGATAGAGTGGAGGTGTGTGAAGTCACAGAATGGAGGTGTGTGAAGTGAGATTGGAGGTGTGTGAAATCACAGAATGGAGGTGTGTGAAGTCATAGAATGGAGGTATGTGAAGTCATAAAATGGAGGTGTGTGAACTCATAGAATGGAGGTGTGTGAAGTCAAAATGGAGTTGTGTGAAGTCATAGAATGGTGT
Organism: Megascapheus bottae; assembly: GCA_024803745.1. Classification (NCBI taxonomy): domain Eukaryota; kingdom Metazoa; phylum Chordata; class Mammalia; order Rodentia; family Geomyidae; genus Megascapheus; species Megascapheus bottae. The sequence goes on from JANJXV010002028.1 coordinate 15,943, forward strand.
TTTTTGATGTCAACGAATGGAGGTGTGTGAAGTCATAGAATGGAGGTGTGTGAAGTCAGATTGGAGGTGTGTGAAATCTCAGAATGGAGGTGTGTGACGTCACAGAATGGAGGTGTGTAAACTCAGAATGTAGGTGTCTGAAGCCACAGAATGGAGGTGTGTGAAGTCATAGAATGAAAGTGTGTGAAATCATAGAATGGAGGTGTGTGAAGTCACAGAATTGAGGTTGTGAAGTCAGAATGGAGGTGTGTGACGTCAGAATGGAGGTGTGTGAAGTCATAGAATGGAGGTGTGTGAAGTCATAGAATGGAGGTCTGTGAACTCAGAATGGAGGTTTGTGAAGTCATAGAATGGAGGTGTGTGAACTCAGAATGGAGGTGTGTGAAGTCACAGAATGGAGGTGTGTGAACTCATAGAATGGAGGTTTGTGAACTCACAGAATGGAGGTGTGTTAATTCATAGAATGGAGGTGTGTGAAGTCATAGGATCGAGGTGTGTGAAGTCACAGAATGGAGGTGTGTGAAGTCACAGAATGGAGGTGTGTGAACTCAGAATGTAGGTGTGTGAAGCCACAGAATAGAGGTGTGTGAAGTCACAGAATGGAGGTTTGTGAAGTCATAGAATGGAGGTGTGTGAAGTCAGAGAATGGATGTTTCTGAAGTAAGAATGAAGGTGTGTGAAGTCCTAGAATGGAGATGTGTGAAATCAAATTGGAGGTGTGTGAACTCATAGAATGGAGGTTTGTGAAGTCATGGAATGGCGGTGTGTGAAGTTAAATAATGGAGGTGTGTGAAGTGAAAAAATAGAGGTGTGTGAACTCACAGAATGGAGGTGTGTGAAGTCACAGATTGGAAGTGTGTGAAGGCAAAACGGAGGTGTGTGAAGTCACAGAATGGAGGTGTGTGAAGTCACAGAATGGAGGTGTGTGACGTCAAAAAGGTGGTGTGTGAAGTCACAGAATGGAGGTGTGTGAAGTCATAGAATGGAGGTGTGTGAAATCATAGAATGGAGGTATGTGAAGTCAGAATGGAGGTGTGTGAAGTCACAGAATTGAGGTTTATGAAGTCACAGAATGGAGGTGCGTGAAGTCAGAATGAAGGTGTGTGAAGTCACCGAATGGAGGTGTGTGAAGTCACAGAATGGAGGTGTGTGAAGTCATAGAATTGAGGTGTGTGAAGTCATAGAATGGAGGTGTGTGAAGTCAAAAAATGGAGGTGTGTGAACTCATAGAATGGAGGTATGTGAAGTCAAAATGGAGTTGTGTGAAAACATAAAATGGTGTTTTTTGATGTCAACGAATGGAGGTGTGTGAAGTCATAGAATGGAGGTGTGTGAAGTCACAGAATGGAGGTGTGTGAAGTCACAGAATGGAGGTGTGTGAACTCAGAATGGAGGTGTGTGAAGCCACAGAATGGAGGTGTGTGAAGTCATAGAATGGAAGTGTGTGAAGTCATAGAATGGAGGTGTGTTAAGGAAGAATGGAGGTGTGTGAAGTCACAGAATGGAGGTGTGTGAATTCAGAATAGAGGTGTGTGAAGTCAGAATGGAGGTGAGTGAAGTCATAGAATGGAGGTGTGTGAAGTCATAGAATGGAGGTCTGTGAACTCAGAATGGAGGTTTGTGAAGTCATAGAATGGAGGTGTGTGAAGTCACAGAATGGAGGTGTGTGAAGTCATAGAATGGAAGTGTGTGAAGTCATAAAATGGAGGTGTGTGAATTCATAGAATGGAGGTGTGTGAAGTCACAATGGAGATGTGTGAAGTCATAGAATGGTTGTTTTTAATGTCAACGAATGGAGGTGTGTGAAGTCATAGAATGGAAGTGTGTGAAGTCAGATTGGAGGTGTGTGAAATCACAGAATGGAGGTGTGTCAACTCAGAAATGAGGTGTGTGAAGTCATAGAATGGAGGTGTGTGAAGTTATAGAATGGAAGTTTGTGAAATCAGAGAATGCAGGTGTGTGAAGTCAAAGAATTGAGGTATGTGAAGTCAGAATGGAGGTGTGTGAAGTCAGAATGGAGATGTGTGAAGTCATAGAATGGAAGTGTGTGAAGTCATACAATGGAGGTCTGTGAACTCAGAATGGGGGTTTGTGAAGTCATAGAATGGAGGTGTGTGAACTCAGAATGGAGGTGTGTGAAGTCACAGAATGGAGGTGTGTGAAGTCATAGAATGGAGGTGTGTGAAATCACAGAATGGAGGTGTGTGAATTCATAGAATGGAGGTGTGTGAAGTCATAGGATCGAGGTGTGTGATGTCACAGAATGGAGTTGTGTGAAGTCACAGAATGGAGGTGTGTGAAGTCACAGAATGGAGGTGTGTGAACTCAGAATAGAGGTGTGTGACGCCACATAATGGAGGTGTGTGAAGGCATAGAATGGAAGTGTGTGAAGTCATAGAATGGAGGTGTGTGAAGGAAGAATGGAGGTGTGTGAAGTCACAGAATGGAGGTGTGTGAATTCAGAATGGAGGTGTGTGAAGTCACAGAATGGAGGTTTGTGAAGTCATAGAATGAAGGTGTGTGAAGTCAGAGAATGGATGTTTCTGAAGTAAGAATGAAGGTGTGTGAAGTCATAGAATAGAGGTGTGTGAAGTCAAATTGGAGGTGTGTGAACTCATAGAATGGAGGTGTGTGAACTCATAGAATGGAGGTGTGTGAAGTCATGGAATGGAGGTGTGTGAAGTCAAAAATGGAGGTGTGTGAACTGAAACAATAGAGGTGTGTGAAGTCACAGAATGGAGGTGTGTGAAGTCACAGAATGGAAGTGTGTGAAGTCAAAACGGAGGTGTGTGAAGTCACAGAATGGAGGTGTGTGAAGTCACAGAATGGAGGTGTGTGAAGTCATAGAATGGAGTGTGTGAAGTCATAGAATTGAGGTGTGTGAAGTCACAGAATGGAGGTGTGTGAAGTCATAGAATGGAGTGTGTGAAGTCATAGAATTGAGGTGTGTGATGTCATAGAATGGAGGTGTGTGAAGTCATAAAATGGAGGTGTGTGAACTCATACAATGGAGGTGTGTGAAGTCAAAATGGAGTTCTGTGAATTCATAGAATGGTGTTTCTTGATGTCAACGAATAGAGGTGTGTGAAGTCATAGAAGGGAGGTGTGTGAAGTCAGATTGGAGGTGTGTGAAATCACAGAATGGAGGTGTGTGAAGTCACAGAATGGAGGCGTGTGAACTCAGAATGTAGGTGTGTGAAGCCACAGAATGGAGGTGTGTGAAGTCATAGAATGGAAGTGTGTGAAATCATTGAATGGAGGTGTGTGAATTCACAGAATTGAGGTGTGTGAATTCAGAATGGAGATGTGTGAAGTCAGAAAGGAGGTGAGTGAAGTCACAGAATGGAGGTGTGTGAAGTCATAGAATGGAGGTGTGTGAAGTCATAAAATGGAGGTGTGTGAATTCATAGAATGGAGGTGTGTGAAGTCACAATGGAGTTGTGTGAAGTCATAGAATGGTTGTTTTTGATGTCAACGAATGGAGGTGTGTGAAATCATAGAATGGATGTGTGTGAAGTCAGATTGGAGGTGTGTGAAATCACAGATTGGAGGTTTTTCCACTCAGAAATGAGGTGTGTGAAGTCATAGAATGGAGGTGTGTGAAGTCATAGAATGGAAGTGTGTGAAATCATGGAATGGAGGTGTGTGAAGTCAAAGAATTGAGGTGTGTGAAGTCAGAATGGAGGTGTGTGAAGTCAGAATGGAGGTGTGTGAAGTCATAGAATGGAATTGTGTGAAGTCATAGAATGGAGGTCTGTGAACTCAGAATGGGGGTTTGTGAAGTCATAGAATGGAGGTGTGTGAATTCAGAATGGAGGTGTGTGAAGTCACAGAATGGAGGTGTGTGAAGTCATAGAATGGAGGTGTGTGAAGTCAGATTGGAGGTGTGAGAAATCTCAGAATGGAGGTGTGTGAAGTCACAGAATGGAGGTGTGTAAACTCAGATTGAAGGTGTCTGAAGCCACAGAATGGAGGTGTGTGAAGTCATAGAATGTAAGTGTGTGAAATCATAGAATGGAGGTGTGTGAAGTCACAGAATTGAGGTTGTGAAGTCAGAATGGAGGTGTGTGACGTCAGAATGGAGGTGAGTGAAGTCATAGAATGGAGGTGTGTGAAGTCATAGAATGGAGGTCTGTGAACTCAGAATGGAGGTTTGTGAAGTCATAGAATGGAGGTGTTTGACTCAGAATGGAGGTGTGTGAAGTCACAGAATGGAGGTGTGTGAAGTCATTGAATGGAGGTTTGTGAACTCACAGAATGGAGGTGTGTTAATTCATAGAATGGAGGTGTGTGAAGTCATAGGATCGAGGTGTGTGAAGTCACAGAATGGAGGTGTGTGAAGTCACAGAATGGATGTGTGTGAACTCAGAATGTAGGTGTGTGAAGCCACAGAATAGAGGTGTGTGAAGTCACAGAATGGAGGTTTGTGAAGTCATAGAATGGAGGTGTGTGAAGTCAGAGAATGGATGTTTCTGAAGTAAGAATGAAGGTGTGTGAAGTCATAGAATGGAGATGTGTGAAATCAAATTGGAGGTGTGTGAACTCATAGAATGGAGGTGTGTGAACTCATAGAATGGAGGTTTGTGAAGTCATGGAATGGCGGTGTGTGAAGTCAAAGAATGGAGGTGTGTGAAGTGAAACAATAGAGGTGTGTGAACTCACAGAATGGAGGTGTGTGAAGTCACAGATTGGAAGTGTGTGAAGGCAAAACGGAGGTGTGTGAAGTCACAGAATGGAGGTGTGTGAAGTCACAGAATGGAGGTGTGTGAAGTCAAAAAGGTGGTGTGTGAAGTCACAGAATGGAGGTGTGTGAAGTCATAGAATGGAGGTGTGTGAAGTCACAGCATGGAGGTGTGTGAAGTCAGAATGGAGATGTGTGAAGTCATGGAATGGAGGTGTGTGAAGTCACAATGCAGGTGTGTGAACTCATAGAATGGAGGTGGGTGAAGTCACAATGCAAGTGTGTGAAGTCATAGAATGGGGTTGTGTGAACTCAGAAAGGAGGTGTGTGAAGTCACAGAATAGAGGTGTGTGAAGTCACAGAATGGAGGTGTGTGAAGTCACAGAATGGAGGTGTGTGAAGTCATAGAATGGAGGTCTGTGAACTCAGAATGGAGGTTTGTGAAGTCATAGAATGGAGGTGTGTGAAGTCACAGAATGGAGGTGTGTGAAGTCATAGAATGGAGGTGTGTGAAGTCATAAAATGGAGGTGTGTGAATTCATAGAATGGAGGTGTGTGAAGTCACAATGGAGTTGTGTGAAGTCATAGAATGGTTGTTTTTGATGTCAACGAATGGAGTTGTGTGAAGTCATAGAATGGAGGTGTGTGAAGTCAGATTGGAGGTGTGTGAAATCACAGAAAGGAGGTGTGTCAACTCAGAAATGAGGTGTGTGAAGTCATAGAATGGAGGTGTGTGAAGTTATAGAATGGAAGTGTGTGAAATCATAGAATGCAGGTGTGTGAAGTCAAAGAATTGAGGTATGTGAAGTCAGAATGGAGGTGTGTGAAGTCAGAATGGACATGTGTGAAGTCATAGAATGGAAGTGTGTGAAGTCATAGAATGGAGGTCTGTGAACTCAGAATGGGGGTTTGTGAAGTCATAGAATGGAGGTGTATGAACTCAGAATGGAGGTGTGTGAAGTCATAGAATGGAGGTGTGTGAAATCACAGAATGGAGGTGTGTGAATTCATAGAATGGAGGTGTGTGAAGTCATAGGATCGAGGTGTGTGATGTCACAGAATGGAGGTGTGTGAAGTCACAGATTGGAGGTGTGTGAATTCACAGAATGGAGGTGTGTGAACTCAGAATAGAGGTGTGTGACGCCACAGAATGGAGGTGTGTGAAGTCATAGAATGGAGGTGTGTGAAGGAAGAATGGAGGTGTGTGAAGTCACAGAATGGAGGTTTGTGAAGTCATAGAATGGAGGTGTGTGAAGTCAAAGAATGGATGTTTCTGAAGTAAGAATGAAGGTGTGTGAAGTCATAGAATAGAGGTGTGTGGAGTAAAATTGGAAGTGTGTGAACTCATAGAATGGAGGTGTGTGAACTCATAGAATGGAGGTGTGTGAAGTCATGGAATGGAGGTGTGTGAAGTCAAAAATGGAGGTGTGTGAACTGAAACAATAGAGGTGTGTGAAGTCACACAATGGAGGTGTGTGAAGTCACAGAATGGAAGTGTGTGAAGTCAAAACGGAGGTGTGTGAAGTCACAGAATGGAGGTGTGTGAAGTCACAGAATGGAGGTGTGTGAAGTCAAAAAGGTGGTGTGTGAAGTCACAGAATGGAGGTGTGTGAAGTCATAGAATGGAGTGTGTGAAGTCATAGAATTGAGGTGTGTGAAGTCACAGAATGGAGGTGTGTGAAGTCATAGAATGGAGTGTGTGAAGTCATAGAATTGAGGTGTGTGAAGTCATAGAATGGAGGTGTGTGAAGTCATAAAATGGAGGTGTGTGAACTCATAGAATGGAGGTGTCTGAAGTCAAAATGGAGTTCTGTGAATTCATAGAATGGTGTTTCTTGATGTCAACGAATAGAGGTGTGTGAAGTCATAGAAGGGAGGTGTGTGAAGTCAGATTGGAGGTGTGTGAAATCACAGAATGGAGGTGTGTGAAGTCACAGAATGGAGGTGTGTGAACTCAAAATGTAGGTGTGTGAAGCCACAGAATGGAGGTGTGTGAAGTCATAGAATGGATGTGTGTGAAATCATTGAATGGAGGTGTGTGAATTCACAGAATTGAGGTGTGTGAATTCAGAATGGAGATGTGTGAAGGCAGAAAGGAGGTGAGTGAAGTCATAGAATGGAGGTGTGTGAAGTCAGAGAATGGAGGTCTGTGAACTCAGAATGGAGGTTTGTGAAGTCATAGAATGGAGGTTTGTGAAGTCACAGAATGGAGGTGTGTGAAGTCATAGAATGGAGGTGTGTGAAGTCATAAAATGCAGGTGTGTGAATTCATAGAATGGAGGTGTGTGAAGTCACAATGGAGTTGTGTGAAGTCATAGAATGGTTGTTTTTGATGTCAACGAATGGAGGTGTGTGAAATCATAGAATGGATGTGTGTGAAGTCAGATTGGAGGTGTGTGAAATCACAGATTGGAGGTTTTTCAACTCAGAAATGAGGTGTGTGAAGTCATAGAATGGAGATGTGTGAAGTCATAGAATGGAAGTGTGTGAAATCATAGAATGGAGGTGTGTGAAGTCAAAGAATTGAGGTGTGTGAAGTCAGAATGGAGGTGTGTGAAGTCAGAATGGAGGTGTGTGAAGTCATAGAATGGAATTGTGTGTAGTCATAGAATGGAGGTCTGTGAACTCAGAATGGGGGTTTGTGAAGTCATAGAATGGAGGAGTGTGAACTCAGAATGGAGGTGTGTGAAGTCACAGAATGGAGGTGTGTGAAGTCATAGAATGGAGGTGTGTGAAATCACAGAATGGAGGTGTGTGAATTCATAGAATGGAGGTGTGTGAAGTCATAGGATCGAGGTGTGTGAAGTCACAGAATGGAGGTGTGTGAAGTCACAGAATGGAGGTGTGTGAAGTCACAGAATGGAGGTGTGTGAACTCAGGATGGAGGTGTGTGAAGCCACAGAATGGAGGTGTGTGAAGTGAAAAAATAGAGCTGTGTGAACTCACAGAATGGAGGTGTGTGAAGTCACAGATTGGAAGTGTGTGAAGGCAAAACAGAGGTGTGTGAAGTCACATAATGGAGGTGTGTGAAGTCACAGAATGGAGGTGTGTGAAGTCATTGAAAGGAGGTGTGTGAAATCATAGAATGGAGGTATGTGAAGTCAGAATGGAGGTGTGTGAAGTCACAGAATTGAGATGTGTGAAGTCACAGAATGGAGGTGTGTGAAGTCAGAGTGAAGGTGTGTGAAGTCACAGAATGGAGGTGTGTGAAGTCACAGAATGGATGTTTGTGAAGTAAGAATGAAGGCGTTTGAAGTCATAGAGTGGAGGTGTGTGAAGTCACAGAATGGAGGTGTGTGAAGTCATAGAATGGAGGTGTGTGATGTCATAGAATTGAGGTGTGTGAAGTCATAGAATGGAGGTGTGTGAAATCATAAAATGGAGGTGTGTGAACTCATAGAATTGAGGTGTGTGAAGTCAAAATGGAGTTGTGTGAAATCATAAAATGGTGTTTTTTGATGTCAACGAATGGAGGTGTGTGAAGTCATACAAGTAGGTGTTTGAAGTCACAGAATGGAGGTGTGCGAAGTCACAGAATGGAGGTGTGTGAACTCAGAATGGAGGTGTGTGAAGCCACAGAATGGACGTGTGTGAATTCAGAATGGAGGTGTGTGAAGTCACAGAATGGAGGTTTGTGAAGTCATAGAATGGAGGTGTGTGATGTCAGAGAATGGATGTTTCTGAAGTAAGAATGAAGGTGTGTGAAGTCATAAAATGGACGTGTGTGAAGTCAAATTGGAGGTGTGTGAACTCATAGAATGGAGGAGTGTGTACTGATAGAATGGAGGTGTGTGAAGTCATGGAATGGAGGTGTGTGAAGTCAAAGAATGGAGGTGTGTGAAGTGAAACAATAGAGGTGTGTGAAGTCACAGAATGGAGGTGTGTGAAGTCACAGAATGGAAGTGTGTGAAGTCAAAATGGAGGTGTGTGAAGTCACAGAATGGAGGTGTGTGAAGTCACAGAATGGAGGTGTGTGAAGTCAAAAATGTGGTGTGTGAAGTCACAGAATGGAGGTGTGTGAAGTCATAGAATGGAGGTGTGTGAAATCATAGAATGGAGGTGTGTGAAGTCAGAATGGAGGTGTGTGAAGTCACAGAATTGAGGTGTATGAAGTCACAGAATGGCGGTGTGTAAAGTCAGAATGGAGGTGTGTGAAGTCACAGAATGGATGTTTGTGAAGTAAGAATGAAGGTGTTTGAAGTGATAGAGTGGAGGTGTGTGAAGTCACAGAATGGAGGTGTGTGAAGTGAGATTGGAGGTGTGTGAAATCACAGAATGGAGGTGTGTGAAGTCATAGAATGGAGGTATGTGAAGTCATAAAATGGAGGTGTGTGAACTCATAGAATGGAGGTGTGTGAAGTCAAAATGGAGTTGTGTGAAGTCATAGAATGGTGTTTTTTGATGTCAACGAATGGAGGTGTGTGAAGTCATAGAATGGAGGTGTGTGAAGTCAGATTGGAGGTGTGTGAAATCTCAGAATGGAGGTGTGTGACGTCACAGAATGGAGGTGTGTAAACTCAGAATGTAGGTGTCTGAAGCCACAGAATGGAGGTGTGTGAAGTCATAGAATGGAAGTGTGTGAAATCATAGAATGGAGGTGTGTGAAGTCACAGAATTGAGGTTGTGAAGTCAGAATGGAGGTGTGTGACGTCAGAATGGAGGTGAGTGAAGTCATAGAATGGAGGTGTGTGAAGTCATAGAATGGAGGTCTGTGAACTCAGAATGGAGGTTTGTGAAGTCATAGAATGGAGGTGTGTGAACTCAGAATGGAGGTGTGTGAAGTCACAGAATGGAGGTGTCTGAACTCATAGAATGGAGGTTTGTGAACTCACAGAATGGAGGTGTGTTAATTCATAGAATGGAGGTGTGTGAAGTCATAGGATCGAGGTGTGTGAAGTCACAGAATGGAGGTGTGTGAAGTCACAGAATGGAGGTGTGTGAACTCAGAATGTAGGTGTGTGAAGCCACAGAATAGAGGTGTGTGAAGTCACAGAATGGAGGTTTGTGAAGTCATAGAATGGAGGTGTGTGAAGTCAGAGAATGGATGTTTCTGAAGTAAGAATGAAGGTGTGTGAAGTCCTAGAATGGAGATGTGTGAAATCAAATTGGAGGTGTGTGAACTCATAGAATGGAGGTGTGTGAACTCATAGAATGGAGGTTTGTGAAGTCATGGAATGGCGGTGTGTGAAGTCAAAGAATGGAGGTGTGTGAAGTGAAACAATAGAGGTGTGTGAACTCACAGAATGGAGGTGTGTGAAGTCACAGATTGGAAGTGTGTGAAGGCAAAACGGAGGTGTGTGAAGTCACAGAATGGAGGTGTGTGAAGTCACAGAATGGAGGTGTGTGAAGTCAAAAAGGTGGTGTGTGAAGTCACAGAATGGAGGTGTGTGAAGTCATAGAATGGAGGTGTGTGAAGTCACAGCATGGAGGTGTGTGAAGTCAGAATGGAGATGTGTGAAGTCATGGAATGGAGGTGTGTGAAGTCACAATGCAGGTGTGTGAACTCATAGAATGGAGGTGGGTGAAGTCACAATGCAAGTGTGTGAAGTCATAGAATGGGGTTGTGTGAACTCAGAAAGGAGGTGTGTGAAGTCACAGAATAGAGGTGTGTGAAGTCACAGAATGGAGGTGTGTGAAGTCACAGAATGGAGGTGTGTGAAGTCATAGAATGGAGGTCTGTGAACTCAGAATGGAGGTTTGTGAAGTCATAGAATGGAGGTGTGTGAAGTCACAGAATGGAGGTGTGTGAAGTCATAGAATGGAGGTGTGTGAAGTCATAAAATGGAGGTGTGTGAATTCATAGAATGGAGGTGTGTGAAGTCACAATGGAGTTGTGTGAAGTCATAGAATGGTTGTTTTTGATGTCAACGAATGGAGTTGTGTGAAGTCATAGAATGGAGGTGTGTGAAGTCAGATTGGAGGTGTGTGAAATCACAGAAAGGAGGTGTGTCAACTCAGAAATGAGGTGTGTGAAGTCATAGAATGGAGGTGTGTGAAGTTATAGAATGGAAGTGTGTGAAATCATAGAATGCAGGTGTGTGAAGTCAAAGAATTGAGGTATGTGAAGTCAGAATGGAGGTGTGTGAAGTCAGAATGGACATGTGTGAAGTCATAGAATGGAAGTGTGTGAAGTCATAGAATGGAGGTCTGTGAACTCAGAATGGGGGTTTGTGAAGTCATAGAATGGAGGTGTATGAACTCAGAATGGAGGTGTGTGAAGTCATAGAATGGAGGTGTGTGAAATCACAGAATGGAGGTGTGTGAATTCATAGAATGGAGGTGTGTGAAGTCATAGGATCGAGGTGTGTGATGTCACAGAATGGAGGTGTGTGAAGTCACAGATTGGAGGTGTGTGAAGTCACAGAATGGAGGTGTGTGAACTCAGAATAGAGGTGTGTGACGCCACAGAATGGAGGTGTGTGAAGTCATAGAATGGAGGTGTGTGAAGGAAGAATGGAGGTGTGTGAAGTCACAGAATGGAGGTTTGTGAAGTCATAGAATGGAGGTGTGTGAAGTCAAAGAATGGATGTTTCTGAAGTAAGAATGAAGGTGTGTGAAGTCATAGAATAGAGGTGTGTGGAGTAAAATTGGAAGTGTGTGAACTCATAGAATGGAGGTGTGTGAACTCATAGAATGGAGGTGTGTGAAGTCATGGAATGGAGGTGTGTGAAGTCAAAAATGGAGGTGTGTGAACTGAAACAATAGAGGTGTGTGAAGTCACACAATGGAGGTGTGTGAAGTCACAGAATGGAAGTGTGTGAAGTCAAAACGGAGGTGTGTGAAGTCACAGAATGGAGGTGTGTGAAGTCACAGAATGGAGGTGTGTGAAGTCAAAAAGGTGGTGTGTGAAGTCACAGAATGGAGGTGTGTGAAGTCATAGAATGGAGTGTGTGAAGTCATAGAATTGAGGTGTGTGAAGTCACAGAATGGAGGTGTGTGAAGTCATAGAATGGAGTGTGTGAAGTCATAGAATTGAGGTGTGTGAAGTCATAGAATGGAGGTGTGTGAAGTCATAAAATGGAGGTGTGTGAACTCATAGAATGGAGGTGTCTGAAGTCAAAATGGAGTTCTGTGAATTCATAGAATGGTGTTTCTTGATGTCAACGAATAGAGGTGTGTGAAGTCATAGAAGGGAGGTGTGTGAAGTCAGATTGGAGGTGTGTGAAATCACAGAATGGAGGTGTGTGAAGTCACAGAATGGAGGTGTGTGAACTCAAAATGTAGGTGTGTGAAGCCACAGAATGGAGGTGTGTGAAGTCATAGAATGGATGTGTGTGAAATCATTGAATGGAGGTGTGTGAATTCACAGAATTGAGGTGTGTGAATTCAGAATGGAGATGTGTGAAGGCAGAAAGGAGGTGAGTGAAGTCATAGAATGGAGGTGTGTGAAGTCAGAGAATGGAGGTCTGTGAACTCAGAATGGAGGTTTGTGAAGTCATAGAATGGAGGTTTGTGAAGTCACAGAATGGAGGTGTGTGAAGTCATAGAATGGAGGTGTGTGAAGTCATAAAATGCAGGTGTGTGAATTCATAGAATGGAGGTGTGTGAAGTCACAATGGAGTTGTGTGAAGTCATAGAATGGTTGTTTTTGATGTCAACGAATGGAGGTGTGTGAAATCATAGAATGGATGTGTGTGAAGTCAGATTGGAGGTGTGTGAAATCACAGATTGGAGGTTTTTCAACTCAGAAATGAGGTGTGTGAAGTCATAGAATGGAGATGTGTGAAGTCATAGAATGGAAGTGTGTGAAATCATAGAATGGAGGTGTGTGAAGTCAAAGAATTGAGGTGTGTGAAGTCAGAATGGAGGTGTGTGAAGTCAGAATGGAGGTGTGTGAAGTCATAGAATGGAATTGTGTGTAGTCATAGAATGGAGGTCTGTGAACTCAGAATGGGGGTTTGTGAAGTCATAGAATGGAGGAGTGTGAACTCAGAATGGAGGTGTGTGAAGTCACAGAATGGAGGTGTGTGAAGTCATAGAATGGAGGTGTGTGAAATCACAGAATGGAGGTGTGTGAATTCATAGAATGGAGGTGTGTGAAGTCATAGGATCGAGGTGTGTGAAGTCACAGAATGGAGGTGTGTGAAGTCACAGAATGGAGGTGTGTGAAGTCACAGAATGGAGGTGTGTGAACTCAGGATGGAGGTGTGTGAAGCCACAGAATGGAGGTGTGTGAAGTGAAAAAATAGAGCTGTGTGAACTCACAGAATGGAGGTGTGTGAAGTCACAGATTGGAAGTGTGTGAAGGCAAAACAGAGGTGTGTGAAGTCACATAATGGAGGTGTGTGAAGTCACAGAATGGAGGTGTGTGAAGTCATTGAAAGGAGGTGTGTGAAATCATAGAATGGAGGTATGTGAAGTCAGAATGGAGGTGTGTGAAGTCACAGAATTGAGATGTGTGAAGTCACAGAATGGAGGTGTGTGAAGTCAGAGTGAAGGTGTGTGAAGTCACAGAATGGAGGTGTGTGAAGTCACAGAATGGATGTTTGTGAAGTAAGAATGAAGGCGTTTGAAGTCATAGAGTGGAGGTGTGTGAAGTCACAGAATGGAGGTGTGTGAAGTCATAGAATGGAGGTGTGTGATGTCATAGAATTGAGGTGTGTGAAGTCATAGAATGGAGGTGTGTGAAATCATAAAATGGAGGTGTGTGAACTCATAGAATTGAGGTGTGTGAAGTCAAAATGGAGTTGTGTGAAATCATAAAATGGTGTTTTTTGATGTCAACGAATGGAGGTGTGTGAAGTCATACAAGTAGGTGTTTGAAGTCACAGAATGGAGGTGTGCGAAGTCACAGAATGGAGGTGTGTGAACTCAGAATGGAGGTGTGTGAAGCCACAGAATGGAGGTGTGTGAATTCAGAATGGAGGTGTGTGAAGTCACAGAATGGAGGTTTGTGAAGTCATAGAATGGAGGTGTGTGATGTCAGAGAATGGATGTTTCTGAAGTAAGAATGAAGGTGTGTGAAGTCATAAAATGGACGTGTGTGAAGTCAAATTGGAGGTGTGTGAACTCATAGAATGGAGGAGTGTGTACTGATAGAATGGAGGTGTGTGAAGTCATGGAATGGAGGTGTGTGAAGTCAAAGAATGGAGGTGTGTGAAGTGAAACAATAGAGGTGTGTGAAGTCACAGAATGGAGGTGTGTGAAGTCACAGAATGGAAGTGTGTGAAGTCAAAATGGAGGTGTGTGAAGTCACAGAATGGAGGTGTGTGAAGTCACAGAATGGAGGTGTGTGAAGTCAAAAATGTGGTGTGTGAAGTCACAGAATGGAGGTGTGTGAAGTCATAGAATGGAGGTGTGTGAAATCATAGAATGGAGGTGTGTGAAGTCAGAATGGAGGTGTGTGAAGTCACAGAATTGAGGTGTATGAAGTCACAGAATGGCGGTGTGTAAAGTCAGAATGGAGGTGTGTGAAGTCACAGAATGGATGTTTGTGAAGTAAGAATGAAGGTGTTTGAAGTGATAGAGTGGAGGTGTGTGAAGTCACAGAATGGAGGTGTGTGAAGTGAGATTGGAGGTGTGTGAAATCACAGAATGGAGGTGTGTGAAGTCATAGAATGGAGGTATGTGAAGTCATAAAATGGAGGTGTGTGAACTCATAGAATGGAGGTGTGTGAAGTCAAAATGGAGTTGTGTGAAGTCATAGAATGGTGTTTTTTGATGTCAACGAATGGAGGTGTGTGAAGTCATAGAATGGAGGTGTGTGAAGTCAGATTGGAGGTGTGTGAAATCTCAGAATGGAGGTGTGTGACGTCACAGAATGGAGGTGTGTAAACTCAGAATGTAGGTGTCTGAAGCCACAGAATGGAGGTGTGTGAAGTCATAGAATGGAAGTGTGTGAAATCATAGAATGGAGGTGTGTGAAGTCACAGAATTGAGGTTGTGAAGTCAGAATGGAGGTGTGTGACGTCAGAATGGAGGTGAGTGAAGTCATAGAATGGAGGTGTGTGAAGTCATAGAATGGAGGTCTGTGAACTCAGAATGGAGGTTTGTGAAGTCATAGAATGGAGGTGTGTGAACTCAGAATGGAGGTGTGTGAAGTCACAGAATGGAGGTGTCTGAACTCATAGAATGGAGGTTTGTGAACTCACAGAATGGAGGTGTGTTAATTCATAGAATGGAGGTGTGTGAAGTCATAGGATCGAGGTGTGTGAAGTCACAGAATGGAGGTGTGTGAAGTCACAGAATGGAGGTGTGTGAACTCAGAATGTAGGTGTGTGAAGCCACAGAATAGAGGTGTGTGAAGTCACAGAATGGAGGTTTGTGAAGTCATAGAATGGAGGTGTGTGAAGTCAGAGAATGGATGTTTCTGAAGTAAGAATGAAGGTGTGTGAAGTCCTAGAATGGAGATGTGTGAAATCAAATTGGAGGTGTGTGAACTCATAGAATGGAGGTGTGTGAACTCATAGAATGGAGATTTGTGAAGTCATGGAATGGCGGTGTGTGAAGTCAAAGAATGGAGGTGTGTGAAGTGAAAAAATAGAGGTGTGTGAACTCACAGAATGGAGGTGTGTGAAGTCACAGATTGGAAGTGTGTGAAGGCAAAACGGAGGTGTGTGAAGTCACAGAATGGAGGTGTGTGAAGTCACAGAATGGAGGTGTGTGAAGTCAAAAAGGTGGTGTGTGAAGTCACAGAATGGAGGTGTGTGAAGTCATAGAATGGAGGTGTGTGAAATCATAGAATGGAGGTATGTGAAGTCAGAATGGAGGTGTGTGAAGTCACAGAATTGAGGTTTATGAAGTCACAGAATGGAGGTGCGTGAAGTCAGAATGAAGGTGTGTGAAGTCACCGAATGGAGGTGTGTGAAGTCACAGAATGGAGGTGTGTGAAGTCATAGAATTGAGGTGTGTGAATCATAGAATGGAGGTGTGTGAAGTCAAAAAATGGAGGTGTGTGAACTCATAGAATGGAGGTATGTGAAGTCAAAATGGAGTTGTGTGAAAACATAAAATGGTGTTTTTTGATGTCAACGAATGGAGGTGTGTGAAGTCATAGAATGGAGGTGTGTGAAGTCACAGAATGGAGGTGTGTGAAGTCACAGAATGGAGGTGTGTGAACTCAGAATGGAGGTGTGTGAAGCCACAGAATGGAGGTGTGTGAAGTCATAGAATGGAAGTGTGTGAAGTCATAGAATGGAGGTGTGTTAAGGAAGAAGGGAGGTGTGTGAAGTCACAGAATGGAGGTGTGTGAATTCAGAATAGAGGTGTGTGAAGTAAGAATGGAGGTGAGTGAAGTCATAGAATGGAGGTGTGTGAAGTCATAGAATGGAGGTCTGTGAACTCAGAATGGAGGTTTGTGAAGTCATAGAATGGAGGTGTGTGAAGTCACAGAATGGAGGTGTGTGAAGTCATAGAATGGAAGTGTGTGAAGTCATAAAATGGAGGTGTGTGAATTCATAGAATGGAGGTGTGTGAAGTCACAATGGAGATGTGTGAAGTCATAGAATGGTTGTTTTTGATGTCAACGAATGGAGGTGTGTGAAGTCATAGAATGGAGGTGTGTGAAGTCAGATTGGAGGTGTGTGAAATCACAGAATGGAGGTGTGTCAACTCAGAAATGAGGTGTGTGAAGTCATAGAATGGAGGTGTGTGAAGTTATAGAATGGAAGTGTGTGAAATCATAGAATGCAGGTGTGTGAAGTCAAAGAATTGAGGTATGTGAAGTCAGAATGGAGGTGTGTGAAGTCAGAATGGAGATGTGTGAAGTCATAGAATGGAAGTGTGTGAAGTCATACAATGGAGGTCTGTGAACTCAGAATGGGGGTTTGTGAAGTCATAGAATGGAGGTGTGTGAACTCAGAATGGAGGTGTGTGAAGTCACAGAATGGAGGTGTGTGAAGTCATAGAATGGAGGTGTGTGAAATCACAGAATGGAGGTGTGTGAATTCATAGAATGGAGGTGTGTGAAGTCATAGGATCGAGGTGTGTGATGTCACAGAATGGAGTTGTGTGAAGTCACAGAATGGAGGTGTGTGAAGTCACAGAATGGAGGTGTGTGAACTCAGAATAGAGGTGTGTGACGCCACAGAATGGAGGTGTGTGAAGGCATAGAATGGAAGTGTGTGAAGTCATAGAATGGAGGTGTGTGAAGGAAGAATGGAGGTGTGTGAAGTCACAGAATGGAGGTGTGTGAATTCAGAATGGAGGTGTGTGAAGTCACAGAATGGAGGTTTGTGAAGTCATAGAATGGAGGTGTGTGAAGTCAGAGAATGGATGTTTCTGAAGTAAGAATGAAGGTGTGTGAAGTCATAGAATAGAGGTGTGTGAAGTCAAATTGGAGGTGTGTGAACTCATAGAATGGAGGTGTGTGAACTCATAGAATGGAGGTGTGTGAAGTCACAGATTGGAAGTGTGTGAAGGCAAAACGGAGGTGTGTGAAGTCACAGAATGGAGGTGTGTGAAGTCACAGAATGGAGGTGTGTGAAGTCAAAAAGGTGGTGTGTGAAGTCACAGAATGGAGGTGTGTGAAGTCACAGAATGGAGGTGTGTGAAGTCACAGAATGGAGGTGTGTGAACTCAGAATAGAGGTGTGTGACGCCACAGAATGGAGGTGTGTGAAGGCATAGAATGGAAGTGTGTGAAGTCATAGAATGGAGGTGTGTGAAGGAAGAATGGAGGTGTGTGAAGTCACAGAATGGAGGTGTGTGAATTCATAATGGAGGTGTGTGAAGTCACAGAATGGAGGTTTGTGAAGTCATAGAATGAAGGTGTGTGAAGTCAGAGAATGGATGTTTCTGAAGTAAGAATGAAGGTGTGTGAAGTCATAGAATAGAGGTGTGTGAAGTCAAATTGGAGGTGTGTGAACTCATAGAATGGAGGTGTGTGAACTCATAGAATGGAGGTGTATGAAGTCATGGAATGGAGGTGTGTGAAGTCAAAAATGGAGGTGTGTGAACTGAAACAATAGAGGTGTGTGAAGTCACAGAATGGAGGTGTGTGAAGTCACAGAATGGAGGTGTGTGAAGTCAAAAAGGTGGTGTGTGAAGTCACAGAATGGAGGTGTGTGAAGTCATAGAATGGAGTGTGTGAAGTCATAGAATTGAGGTGTGTGAAGTCACAGAATGGAGGTGTGTGAAGTCATAGAATGGAGTGTGTGAAGTCATAGAATTGAGGTGTGTGAAGTCATAGAATGGAGGTGTGTGAAGTCATAAAATGGAGGTGTGTGAACTCATACAATGGAGGTGTGTGAAGTCAAAATGGAGTTCTGTGAATTCATAGAATGGTGTTTCTTGATGTCAACGAATAGAGGTGTGTGAAGTCATAGAAGGGAGGTGTGTGAAGTCAGATTGGAGGTGTGTGAAATCACAGAATGGAGGTGTGTGAAGTCACAGAATGGAGGCGTGTGAACTCAGAATGTAGGTGTGTGAAGCCACAGAATGGAGGTGTGTGAAGTCATAGAATGGAAGTGTGTGAAATCATTGAATGGAGGTGTGTGAATTCACAGAATTGAGGTGTGTGAATTCAGAATGGAGATGTGTGAAGTCAGAAAGGAGGTGAGTGAAGTCACAGAATGGAGGTGTGTGAAGTCATAGAATGGAGGTGTGTGAAGTCATAAAATGGAGGTGTGTGAATTCATAGAATGGAGGTGTGTGAAGTCACAATGGAGTTGTGTGAAGTCATAGAATGGTTGTTTTTGATGTCAACGAATGGAGGTGTGTGAAATCATAGAATGGATGTGTGTGAAGTCAGATTGGAGGTGTGTGAAATCACAGATTGGAGGTTTTTCAACTCAGAAATGAGGTGTGTGAAGTCATAGAATGGAGGTGTGTGAAGTCATAGAATGGAAGTGTGTGAAATCATAGAATGGAGGTGTGTGAAGTCAAAGAATTGAGGTGTGTGAAGTCAGAATGGAGGTGTGTGAAGTCAGAATGGAGGTGTGTGAAGTCATAGAATGGAATTGTGTGAAGTCATAGAATGGAGGTCTGTGAACTCAGAATGGGGGTTTGTGAAGTCATAGAATGGAGGTGTGTGAACTCAGAATGGAGGTGTGTGAAGTCACAGAATGGAGGTGTGTGAAGTCATAGAATGGAGGTGTGTGAAGTCAGATTGGAGGTGTGAGAAATCTCAGAATGGAGGTGTGTGAAGTCACAGAATGGAGGTGTGTAAACTCAGAATGAAGGTGTCTGAAGCCACAGAATGGAGGTGTGTGAAGTCATAGAATGTATGTGTGTGAAATCATAGAATGGAGGTGTGTGAAGTCACAGAATTGAGGTTGTGAAGTCAGAATGGAGGTGTGTGACGTCAGAATGGAGGTGAGTGAAGTCATAGAATGGAGGTGTGTGAAGTCATAGAATGGAGGTCTGTGAACTCAGAATGGAGGTTTGTGAAGTCATAGAATGGAGGTGTTTGACTCAGAATGGAGGTGTGTGAAGTCACAGAATGGAGGTGTGTGAAGTCATTGAATGGAGGTTTGTGAACTCACAGAATGGAGGTGTGTTAATTCATAGAATGGAGGTGTGTGAAGTCATAGGATCGAGGTGTGTGAAGTCACAGAATGGAGGTGTGTGAAGTCACAGAATGGATGTGTGTGAACTAAGAATGTAGGTGTGTGAAGCCACAGAATAGAGGTGTGTGAAGTCACAGAATGGAGGTTTGTGAAGTCATAGAATGGAGGTGTGTGAACTCAGAGAATGGATGTTTCTGAAGTAAGAATGAAGGTGTGTGAAGTCATAGAATGGAGATGTGTGAAATCAAATTGGAGGTGTGTGAACTCATAGAATGGAGGTGTGTGAACTCATAGAATGGAGGTTTGTGAAGTCATGGAATGGCGGTGTGTGAAGTCAAAGAATGGAGGTGTGTGAAGTGAAACAATAGAGGTGTGTGAACTCACAGAATGGAGGTGTGTGAAGTCACAGATTGGAAGTGTGTGAAGGCAAAACGGAGGTGTGTGAAGTCACAGAATGGAGGTGTGTGAAGTCACAGAATGGAGGTGTGTGAAGTCAAAAAGGTGGTGTGTGAAGTCACAGAATGGAGGTGTGTGAAGTCATAGAATGGAGGTGTGTGAAGTCACAGCATGGAGGTGTGTGAAGTCAGAATGGAGATGTGTGAAGTCATGGAATGGAGGTGTGTGAAGTCACAATGCAGGTGTGTGAACTCATAGAATGGAGGTGGGTGAAGTCACAATGCAAGTGTGTGAAGTCATAGAATGGGGTTGTGTGAACTCAGAAAGGAGGTGTGTGAAGTCACAGAATAGAGGTGTGTGAAGTCACAGAATGGAGGTGTGTGAAGTCACAGAATGGAGGTGTGTGAATTCAGAATAGAGGTGTGTGAAGTCAGAATGGAGGTGAGTGAAGTCATAGATTGGAGGTGTGTGAAGTCATAGAATGGAGGTCTGTGAACTCAGAATGGAGGTTTGTGAAGTCATAGAATGGAGGTGTGTGAAGTCACAGAATGGAGGTGTGTGAAGTCATAGAATGGAGGTGTGTGAAGTCATAAAATGGAGGTGTGTGAATTCATAGAATGGAGGTGTGTGAAGTCACAATGGAGTTGTGTGAAGTCATAGAATGGTTGTTTTTGATGTCAACGAATGGAGGTGTGTGAAGTCATAGAATGGAGGTGTGTGAAGTCAGATTGGAGGTGTGTGAAATCACAGAAAGGAGGTGTGTCAACTCAGAAATGAGGTGTGTGAAGTCATAGAATGGAGGTGTGTGAAGTTATAGAATGGAAGTGTGTGAAATCATAGAATGCAGGTGTGTGAAGTCAAAGAATTGAGGTATGTGAAGTCAGAATGGAGGTGTGTGAAGTCAGAATGGACATGTGTGAAGTCATAGAATGGAAGTGTGTGAAGTCATAGAATGGAGGTCTGTGAACTCAGAATGGGGGTTTGTGAAGTCATAGAATGGAGGTGTATGAACTCAGAATGGAGGTGTGTGAAGTCATAGAATGGAGGTGTGTGAAATCACAGAATGGAGGTGTGTGAATTCATAGAATGGAGGTGTGTGAAGTCATAGGATCGAGGTGTGTGATGTCACAGAATGGAGGTGTCTGAAGTCACAGATTGGAGGTGTGTGAAGTCACAGAATGGAGGTGTGTGAACTCAGAATAGAGGTGTGTGACGCCACAGAATGGAGGTGTGTGAAGTCATAGAATGGAGGTGTGTGAAGGAAGAATGGAGGTGTGTGAAGTCACAGAATGGAGGTTTGTGAAGTCATAGAATGGAGGTGTGTGAAGTCAAAGAATGGATGTTTCTGAAGTAAGAATGAAGGTGTGTGAAGTCATAGAATAGAGGTGTGTGGAGTCAAATTGGAGGTGTGTGAACTCATAGAATGGAGGTGTGTGAACTCATAGAATGGAGGTGTGTGAAGTCATGGAATGGAGGTGTGTGAAGTCAAAAATGGAGGTGTGTGAACTGAAACAATAGAGGTGTGTGAAGTCACACAATGGAGGTGTGTGAAGTCACAGAATGGAAGTGTGTGAAGTCAAAACGGAGGTGTGTGAAGTCACAGAATGGAGGTGTGTGAAGTCACAGAATGGAGGTGTGTGAAGTCAAAAAGGTGGTGTGTGAAGTCACAGAATGGAGGTGTGTGAAGTCATAGAATGGAGTGTGTGAAGTCATAGAATTGAGGTGTGTGAAGTCACAGAATGGAGGTGTGTGAAGTCATAGAATGGAGTGTGTGAAGTCATAGAATTGAGGTGTGTGAAGTCATAGAATGGAGGTGTGTGAAGTCATAAAATGGAGGTGTGTGAACTCATAGAATGGAGGTGTCTGAAGTCAAAATGGAGTTCTGTGAATTCATAGAATGGTGTTTCTTGATGTCAACGAATAGAGGTGTGTGAAGTCATAGAAGGGAGGTGTGTGAAGTCAGATTGGAGGTGTGTGAAATCACAGAATGGAGGTGTGTGAAGTCACAGAATGGAGGTGTGTGAACTCAAAATGTAGGTGTGTGAAGCCACAGAATGGAGGTGTGTGAAGTCATAGAATGGATGTGTGTGAAATCATTGAATGGAGGTGTGTGAATTCACACAATTGAGGTGTGTGAATTCAGAATGGAGATGTGTGAAGGCAGAAAGGAGGTGAGTGAAGTCATAGAATGGAGGTGTGTGAAGTCAGAGAATGGAGGTCTGTGAACTCAGAATGGAGGTTTGTGAAGTCATAGAATGGAGGTTTGTGAAGTCACAGAATGGAGGTGTGTGAAGTCATAGAATGGAGGTGTGTGAAGTCATAAAATGGAGGTGTGTGAATTCATAGAATGGAGGTGTGTGAAGTCACAATGGAGTTGTGTGAAGTCATAGAATGGTTGTTTTTGATGTCAACGAATGGAGGTGTGTGAAATCATAGAATGGATGTGTGTGAAGTCAGATTGGAGGTGTGTGAAATCACAGATTGGAGGTTTTTCAACTCAGAAATGAGGTGTGTGAAGTCATAGAATGGAGGTGTGTGAAGTCATAGAATGGAAGTGTGTGAAATCATAGAATGGAGGTGTGTGAAGTCAAAGAATTGAGGTGTGTGAAGTCAGAATGGAGGTGTGTGAAGTCAGAATGGAGGTGTGTGAAGTCATAGAATGGAATTGTGTGAAGTCATAGAATGGAGGTCTGTGAACTCAGAATGGGGGTTTGTGAAGTCATAGAATGGAGGTGTGTGAACTCAGAATGGAGGTGTGTGAAGTCACAGAATGGAGGTGTGTGAAGTCATAGAATGGAGGTGTGTGAAATCACAGAATGGAGGTGTGTGAATTCATAGAATGGAGGTGTGTGAAGTCATAGGATCGAGGTGTGTGAAGTCACAGAATGGAGGTGTGTGAAGTCACAGAATGGAGGTGTGTGAAGTCACAGAATGGAGGTGTGTGAACTCAGGATGGAGGTGTGTGAAGCCACAGAATGGAGGTGTGTGAAGTGAAAAAATAGAGCTGTGTGAACTCACAGAATGGAGGTGTGTGAAGTCACAGATTGGAAGTGTGTGAAGGCAAAACGGAGGTGTGTGAAGTCACATAATGGAGGTGTGTGAAGTCACAGAATGGAGGTGTGTGAAGTCATTGAAAGGAGGTGTGTGAAATCATAGAATGGAGGTATGTGAAGTCAGAATGGAGGTGTGTGAAGTCACAGAATTGAGATGTGTGAAGTCACAGAATGGAGGTGTGTGAAGTCAGAGTGAAGGTGTGTGAAGTCACAGAATGGAGGTGTGTGAAGTCACAGAATGGATGTTTGTGAAGTAAGAATGAAGGCGTTTGAAGTCATAGAGTGGAGGTGTGTGAAGTCACAGAATGGAGGTGTGTGAAGTCATAGAATGGAGGTGTGTGATGTCATAGAATTGAGGTGTGTGAAGTCATAGAATGGAGGTGTGTGAAATCATAAAATGGAGGTGTCTGAACTCATAGAATTGAGGTGTGTGAAGTCAAAATGGAGTTGTGTGAAATCATAAAATGGTGTTTTTTGATGTCAACGAATGGAGGTGTGTGAAGTCATACAAGTAGGTGTTTGAAGTCACAGAATGGAGGTGAGCGAAGTCACAGAATGGAGGTGTGTGAACTCAGAATGGACGTGTGTGAAGCCACAGAATGGAGGTGTGTGAATTCAGAATGGATGTGTGTGAAGTCACAGAATGGAGGTTTGTGAAGTCATAGAATGGAGGTGTGTGATGTCAGAGAATGGATGTTTCTGAAGTAAGAATGAAGGTGTGTGAAGTCATAAAATGGACGTGTGTGAAGTCAAATTGGAGGTGTGTGAACTCATAGAATGGAGGAGTGTGTACTGATAGAATGAAGATGTGTGAAGTCATGGAATGGAGGTGTGTGAAGTCAAAGAATGGAGGTGTGTGAAGTGAAACAATAGAGGTGTGTGAAGTCACAGAATGGAGGTGTGTGAAGTCACAGAATGGAAGTGTGTGAAGTCAAAATGGAGGTGTGTGAAGTCACAGAATGGAGGTGTGTGAAGTCACAGAATGGAGGTGTGTGAACTCATAGAATGGAGGTTTGTGAAGTCATGGAATGGCGGTGTGTGAAGTCAAAGAATGGAGGTGTGTGAAGTGAAACAATAGAGGTGTGTGAACTCACAGAATGGAGGTGTGTGAAGTCACAGATTGGAAGTGTGTGAAGGCAAAACGGAGGTGTGTGAAGTCACAGAATGGAGGTGTGTGAAGTCACAGAATGGAGGTGTGTGAAGTCAAAAAGGTGGTGTGTGAAGTCACAGAATGGAGGTGTGTGAAGTCATAGAATGGAGGTGTGTGAAGTCACAGCATGGAGGTGTGTGAAGTCAGAATGGAGATGTGTGAAGTCATGGAATGGAGGTGTGTGAAGTCACAATGCAGGTGTGTGAACTCATAGAATGGAGGTGGGTGAAGTCACAATGCAAGTGTGTGAAGTCATAGAATGGGGTTGTGTGAACTCAGAAAGGAGGTGTGTGAAGTCACAGAATAGAGGTGTGTGAAGTCACAGAATGGAGGTGTGTGAAGTCACAGAATGGAGGTGTGTGAATTCAGAATAGAGGTGTGTGAAGTCAGAATGGAGGTGAGTGAAGTCATAGATTGGAGGTGTGTGAAGTCATAGAATGGAGGTCTGTGAACTCAGAATGGAGGTTTGTGAAGTCATAGAATGGAGGTGTGTGAAGTCACAGAATGGAGGTGTGTGAAGTCATAGAATGGAGGTGTGTGAAGTCATAAAATGGAGGTGTGTGAATTCATAGAATGGAGGTGTGTGAAGTCACAATGGAGTTGTGTGAAGTCATAGAATGGTTGTTTTTGATGTCAACGAATGGAGGTGTGTGAAGTCATAGAATGGAGGTGTGTGAAGTCAGATTGGAGGTGTGTGAAATCACAGAAAGGAGGTGTGTCAACTCAGAAATGAGGTGTGTGAAGTCATAGAATGGAGGTGTGTGAAGTTATAGAATGGAAGTGTGTGAAATCATAGAATGCAGGTGGGTGAAGTCAAAGAATTGAGGTATGTGAAGTCAGAATGGAGGTGTGTGAAGTCAGAATGGACATGTGTGAAGTCATAGAATGGAAGTGTGTGAAGTCATAGAATGGAGGTCTGTGAACTCAGAATGGGGGTTTGTGAAGTCATAGAATGGAGGTGTATGAACTCAGAATGGAGGTGTGTGAAGTCATAGAATGGAGGTGTGTGAAATCACAGAATGGAGGTGTGTGAATTCATAGAATGGAGGTGTGTGAAGTCATAGGATCGAGGTGTGTGATGTCACAGAATGGAGGTGTCTGAAGTCACAGATTGGAGGTGTGTGAAGTCACAGAATGGAGGTGTGTGAACTCAGAATAGAGGTGTGTGACGCCACAGAATGGAGGTGTGTGAAGTCATAGAATGGAGGTGTGTGAAGGAAGAATGGAGGTGTGTGAAGTCACAGAATGGAGGTTTGTGAAGTCATAGAATGGAGGTGTGTGAAGTCAAAGAATGGATGTTTCTGAAGTAAGAATGAAGGTGTGTGAAGTCATAGAATAGAGGTGTGTGGAGTCAAATTGGAGGTGTGTGAACTCATAGAATGGAGGTGTGTGAACTCATAGAATGGAGGTGTGTGAAGTCATGGAATGGAGGTGTGTGAAGTCAAAAATGGAGGTGTGTGAACTGAAACAATAGAGGTGTGTGAAGTCACACAATGGAGGTGTGTGAAGTCACAGAATGGAAGTGTGTGAAGTCAAAACGGAGGTGTGTGAAGTCACAGAATGGAGGTGTGTGAAGTCACAGAATGGAGGTGTGTGAAGTCAAAAAGGTGGTGTGTGAAGTCACAGAATGGAGGTGTGTGAAGTCATAGAATGGAGTGTGTGAAGTCATAGAATTGAGGTGTGTGAAGTCACAGAATGGAGGTGTGTGAAGTCATAGAATGGAGTGTGTGAAGTCATAGAATTGAGGTGTGTGAAGTCATAGAATGGAGGTGTGTGAAGTCATAAAATGGAGGTGTGTGAACTCATAGAATGGAGGTGTCTGAAGTCAAAATGGAGTTCTGTGAATTCATAGAATGGTGTTTCTTGATGTCAACGAATAGAGGTGTGTGAAGTCATAGAAGGGAGGTGTGTGAAGTCAGATTGGAGGTGTGTGAAATCACAGAATGGAGGTGTGTGAAGTCACAGAATGGAGGTGTGTGAACTCAAAATGTAGGTGTGTGAAGCCACAGAATGGAGGTGTGTGAAGTCATAGAATGGATGTGTGTGAAATCATTGAATGGAGGTGTGTGAATTCACACAATTGAGGTGTGTGAATTCAGAATGGAGATGTGTGAAGGCAGAAAGGAGGTGAGTGAAGTCATAGAATGGAGGTGTGTGAAGTCAGAGAATGGAGGTCTGTGAACTCAGAATGGAGGTTTGTGAAGTCATAGAATGGAGGTTTGTGAAGTCACAGAATGGAGGTGTGTGAAGTCATAGAATGGAGGTGTGTGAAGTCATAAAATGGAGGTGTGTGAATTCATAGAATGGAGGTGTGTGAAGTCACAATGGAGTTGTGTGAAGTCATAGAATGGTTGTTTTTGATGTCAACGAATGGAGGTGTGTGAAATCATAGAATGGATGTGTGTGAAGTCAGATTGGAGGTGTGTGAAATCACAGATTGGAGGTTTTTCAACTCAGAAATGAGGTGTGTGAAGTCATAGAATGGAGGTGTGTGAAGTCATAGAATGGAAGTGTGTGAAATCATAGAATGGAGGTGTGTGAAGTCAAAGAATTGAGGTGTGTGAAGTCAGAATGGAGGTGTGTGAAGTCAGAATGGAGGTGTGTGAAGTCATAGAATGGAATTGTGTGAAGTCATAGAATGGAGGTCTGTGAACTCAGAATGGGGGTTTGTGAAGTCATAGAATGGAGGTGTGTGAACTCAGAATGGAGGTGTGTGAAGTCACAGAATGGAGGTGTGTGAAGTCATAGAATGGAGGTGTGTGAAATCACAGAATGGAGGTGTGTGAATTCATAGAATGGAGGTGTGTGAAGTCATAGGATCGAGGTGTGTGAAGTCACAGAATGGAGGTGTGTGAAGTCACAGAATGGAGGTGTGTGAAGTCACAGAATGGAGGTGTGTGAACTCAGGATGGAGGTGTGTGAAGCCACAGAATGGAGGTGTGTGAAGTGAAAAAATAGAGCTGTGTGAACTCACAGAATGGAGGTGTGTGAAGTCACAGATTGGAAGTGTGTGAAGGCAAAACGGAGGTGTGTGAAGTCACATAATGGAGGTGTGTGAAGTCACAGAATGGAGGTGTGTGAAGTCATTGAAAGGAGGTGTGTGAAATCATAGAATGGAGGTATGTGAAGTCAGAATGGAGGTGTGTGAAGTCACAGAATTGAGATGTGTGAAGTCACAGAATGGAGGTGTGTGAAGTCAGAGTGAAGGTGTGTGAAGTCACAGAATGGAGGTGTGTGAAGTCACAGAATGGATGTTTGTGAAGTAAGAATGAAGGCGTTTGAAGTCATAGAGTGGAGGTGTGTGAAGTCACAGAATGGAGGTGTGTGAAGTCATAGAATGGAGGTGTGTGATGTCATAGAATTGAGGTGTGTGAAGTCATAGAATGGAGGTGTGTGAAATCATAAAATGGAGGTGTCTGAACTCATAGAATTGAGGTGTGTGAAGTCAAAATGGAGTTGTGTGAAATCATAAAATGGTGTTTTTTGATGTCAACGAATGGAGGTGTGTGAAGTCATACAAGTAGGTGTTTGAAGTCACAGAATGGAGGTGAGCGAAGTCACAGAATGGAGGTGTGTGAACTCAGAATGGACGTGTGTGAAGCCACAGAATGGAGGTGTGTGAATTCAGAATGGATGTGTGTGAAGTCACAGAATGGAGGTTTGTGAAGTCATAGAATGGAGGTGTGTGATGTCAGAGAATGGATGTTTCTGAAGTAAGAATGAAGGTGTGTGAAGTCATAAAATGGACGTGTGTGAAGTCAAATTGGAGGTGTGTGAACTCATAGAATGGAGGAGTGTGTACTGATAGAATGAAGATGTGTGAAGTCATGGAATGGAGGTGTGTGAAGTCAAAGAATGGAGGTGTGTGAAGTGAAACAATAGAGGTGTGTGAAGTCACAGAATGGAGGTGTGTGAAGTCACAGAATGGAAGTGTGTGAAGTCAAAATGGAGGTGTGTGAAGTCACAGAATGGAGGTGTGTGAAGTCACAGAATGGAGGTGTGTGAAGTCAAAAAGGTGGTGTGTGAAGTCACAGAATGGAGGTGTGTGAAGTCATAGAATGGAGGTGTGTGAAATCATAGAATGGAGGTGTGTGAAGTCAGAATGGAGGTGTGTGAAGTCACAGAATTGAGGTGTATGAAGTCACAGAATGGCGGTGTGTAAAGTCAGAATGGAGGTGTGTGAAGTCACAGAATGCATGTTTGTGAAGTAAGAATGAAGGTGTTTGAAGTGATAGAGTGGAGGTGTGTGAAGTCACAGAATGGAGGTGTGTGAAGTGAGATTGGAGGTGTGTGAAATCACAGAATGGAGGTGTGTGAAGTCATAGAATGGAGGTATGTGAAGTCATAAAATGGAGGTGTGTGAACTCATAGAATGGAGGTGTGTGAAGTCAAAATGGAGTTGTGTGAAGTCATAGAATGGTGTTTTTTGATGTCAACGAATGGAGGTGTGTGAAGTCATAGAATGGAGGTTTATGAAGTCAGATTGGAGGTGTGTGAAATCTCAGAATGGAGGTGTGTGACGTCACAGAATGGAGGTGTGTAAACTCAGAATGTAGGTGTCTGAAGCCACAGAATGGAGGTGTGTGAAGTCATAGAATGGAAGTGTGTGAAATCATAGAATGGAGGTGTGTGAAGTCACAGAATTGAGGTTGTGAAGTCAGAATGGAGGTGTGTGACGTCAGAATGGAGGAGAGTGAAGTCATAGAATGGAGGTGTGTGAAGTCATAGAATGGAGGTCTGTGAACTCAGAATGGAGGTTTGTGAAGTCATAGAATGGAGGTGTGTGAACTCAGAATGGAGGTGTGTGAAGTCACAGAATGGAGGTGTCTGAACTCATAGAATGGAGGTTTGTGAACTCACAGAATGGAGGTGTGTTAATTCATAGAATGGAGGTGTGTGAAGTCATAGGATCGAGGTGTGTGAAGTCACAGAATGGAGGTGTGTGAAGTCACAGAATGGAGGTGTGTGAACTCAGAATGTAGGTGTGTGAAGCCACAGAATAGAGGTGTGTGAAGTCACAGAATGGAGGTTTGTGAAGTCATAGAATGGAGGTGTGTGAAGTCAGAGAATGGATGTTTCTGAAGTAAGAATGAAGGTGTGTGAAGTCCTAGAATGGAGATGTGTGAAATCAAATTGGAGGTGTGTGAACTCATAGAATGGAGGTGTGTGAACTCATAGAATGGAGGTTTGTGAAGTCATGGAATGGCGGTGTGTGAAGTCAAAGAATGGAGGTGTGTGAAGTGAAAAAATAGAGGTGTGTGAACTCACAGAATGGAGGTGTGTGAAGTCACAGATTGGAAGTGTGTGAAGGCAAAACGGAGGTGTGTGAAGTCACAGAATGGAGGTGTGTGAAGTCACAGAATGGAGGTGTGTGAAGTCAAAAAGGTGGTGTGTGAAGTCACAGAATGGAGGTGTGTGAAGTCATAGAATGGAGGTGTGTGAAATCATAGAATGGAGGTATGTGAAGTCAGAATGGAGGTGTGTGAAGTCACAGAATTGAGGTTTATGAAGTCACAGAATGGAGGTGCGTGAAGTCAGAATGAAGGTGTGTGAAGTCACCGAATGGAGGTGTGTGAAGTCACAGAATGGAGGTGTGTGAAGTCATAGAATTGAGGTGTGTGAAGTCATAGAATGGAGGTGTGTGAAGTCAAAAAATGGAGGTGTGTGAACTCATACAATGGAGGTATGTGAAGTCAAAATGGAGTTGTGTGAAAACATAAAATGGTGTTTTTTGATGTCAACGAATGGAGGTGTGTGAAGTCATAGGATGGAGGTGTGTGAAGTCACAGAATGGAGGTGTGTGAAGTCACAGAATGGAGGTGTGTGAACTCAGAATGGAGGTGTGTGAAGCCACAGAATGGAGGTGTGTGAAGTCATAGAATGGAAGTGTGTGAAGTCATAGAATGGAGGTGTGTTAAGGAAGAATGGAGGTGTGTGAAGTCACAGAATGGAGGTGTGTGAATTCAGAATAGAGGTGTGTGAAGTCAGAATGGAGGTGAGTGAAGTCATAGAATGGAGGTGTGTGAAGTCATAGAATGGAGGTCTGTGAACTCAGAATGGAGGTTTGTGAAGTCATAGAATGGAGGTGTGTGAAGTCACAGAATGGAGGTGTGTGAAGTCATAGAATGGAAGTGTGTGAAGTCATAAAATGGAGGTGTGTGAATTCATAGAATGGAGGTGTGTGAAGTCACAATGGAGATGTGTGAAGTCATAGAATGGTTGTTTTTGATTTCAACGAATGGAGGTGTGTGAAGTCATAGAATGGACGTGTGTGAAGTCAGATTGGAGGTGTGTGAAATCACAGAATGGAGGTGTGTCAACTCAGAAATGAGGTGTGTGAAGTCATAGAATGGAGGTGTGTGAAGTTATAGAATGGAAGTGTGTGAAATCATAGAATGCAGGTGTGTGAAGTCAAAGAGTTGAGGTATGTGAAGTCAGAATGGAGGTGTGTGAAGTCAGAATGGAGATGTGTGAAGTCATAGAATGGAAGTGTGTGAAGTCATAAAATGGAGGTCTGTGAACTCAGAATGGGGGTTTGTGAAGTCATAGAATGGAGGTGTGTGAACTCAGAATGGAGGTGTGTGAAGTCACAGAATGGAGGTGTGTGAAGTCATAGAATGGAGGTGTGTGAAATCACAGAATGGAGGTGTGTGAATTCATAGAATGGAGGTGTGTGAAGTCATAGGATCGAGGTGTGTGATGTCACAGAATGGAGTTGTGTGAAGTCACAGAATGGAGGTGTGTGAAGTCACAGAATGGAGGTGTGTGAAGTCAAAAAATGGAGGTGTGTGAACTCATAGAATGGAGGTATGTGAAGTCAAAATGGAGTTGTGTGAAAACATAAAATGGTGTTTTTTAATGTCAACGAATGGAGGTGTGTGAAGTCATAGAATGGAGGTGTGTGAAGTCACAGAATGGAGGTGTGTGAAGTCACAGAATGGAGGTGTGTGAACTCAGAATGGAGGTGTGTGAAGCCACAGAATGGAGGTGTGTGAAGTCATAGAATGGAAGTGTGTGAAGTCATAGAATGGAGGTGTGTTAAGGAAGAATGGAGGTGTGTGAAGTCACAGAATGGAGGTGTGTGAATTCAGAATAGAGGTGTGTGAAGTCAGAATGGAGGTGAGTGAAGTCATAGAATGGAGGTGTGTGAAGTCATAGAATGGAGGTCTGTGAACTCAGAATGGAGGTTTGTGAAGTCATAGAATGGAGGTGTGTGAAGTCACAGAATGGAGGTGTGTGAAGTCATAGAATGGAAGTGTGTGAAGTCATAAAATGGAGGTGTGTGAATTCATAGAATGGAGGTGTGTGAAGTCACAATGGAGATGTGTGAAGTCATAGAATGGTTGTTTTTGATTTCAACGAATGGAGGTGTGTGAAGTCATAGAATGGACGTGTGTGAAGTCAGATTGGAGGTGTGTGAAATCACAGAATGGAGGTGTGTCAACTCAGAAATGAGGTGTGTGAAGTCATAGAATGGAGGTGTGTGAAGTTATAGAATGGAAGTGTGTGAAATCATAGAATGCAGGTGTGTGAAGTCAAAGAGTTGAGGTATGTGAAGTCAGAATGGAGGTGTGTGAAGTCAGAATGGAGATGTGTGAAGTCATAGAATGGAAGTGTGTGAAGTCATAAAATGGAGGTCTGTGAACTCAGAATGGGGGTTTGTGAAGTCATAGAATGGAGGTGTGTGAACTCAGAATGGAGGTGTGTGAAGTCACAGAATGGAGGTGTGTGAAGTCATAGAATGGAGGTGTGTGAAATCACAGAATGGAGGTGTGTGAATTCATAGAATGGAGGTGTGTGAAGTCATAGGATCGAGGTGTGTGATGTCACAGAATGGAGTTGTGTGAAGTCACAGAATGGAGGTGTGTGAAGTCACAGAATGGAGGTGTGTGAACTCAGAATAGAGGTGTGTGACGCCACAGAATGGAGGTGTGTGAAGGCATAGAATGGAAGTGTGTGAAGTCATAGAATGGAGGTGTGTGAAGGAAGAATGGAGGTGTGTGAAGTCACAGAATGGAGGTGTGTGAATTCATAATGGAGGTGTGTGAAGTCACAGAATGGAGGTTTGTGAAGTCATAGAATGAAGGTGTGTGAAGTCAGAGAATGGATGTTTCTGAAGTAAGAATGAAGGTGTGTGAAGTCATAGAATAGAGGTGTGTGAAGTCAAATTGGAGGTGTGTGAACTCATAGAATGGAGGTGTGTGAACTCATAGAATGGAGGTGTATGAAGTCATGGAATGGAGGTGTGTGAAGTCAAAAATGGAGGTGTGTGAACTGAAACAATAGAGGTGTGTGAAGTCACAGAATGGAGGTGTGTGAAGTCACAGAATGGAAGTGTGTGAAGTCAAAAATGTAGTGTGTGAAGTCACAGAATGGAGGTGTGTGAAGTCACAGAATGGAGGTGTGTGAAGTCAAAAAGGTGGTGTGTGAAGTCACAGAATGGAGGTGTGTGAAGTCATAGAATGGAGTGTGTGAAGTCATAGAATTGAGGTGTGTGAAGTCACAGAATGGAGGTGTGTGAAGTCATAGAATGGAGTGTGTGAAGTCATAGAATTGAGGTGTGTGAAGTCATAGAATGGAGGTGTGTGAAGTCATAAAATGGAGGTGTGTGAACTCATACAATGGAGGTGTGTGAAGTCAAAATGGAGTTCTGTGAATTCATAGAATGGTGTTTCTTGATGTCAACGAATAGAGGTGTGTGAAGTCATAGAAGGGAGGTGTGTGAAGTCAGATTGGAGGTGTGTGAAATCACAGAATGGAGGTGTGTGAAGTCACAGAATGGAGGCGTGTGAACTCAGAATGTAGGTGTGTGAAGCCACAGAATGGAGGTGTGTGAAGTCATAGAATGGAAGTGTGTGAAATCATTGAATGGAGGTGTGTGAATTCACAGAATTGAGGTGTGTGAATTCAGAATGGAGATGTGTGAAGTCAGAAAGGAGGTGAGTGAAGTCACAGAATGGAGGTGTGTGAAGTCATAGAATGGAGGTGTGTGAAGTCATAAAATGGAGGTGTGTGAATTCATAGAATGGAGGTGTGTGAAGTCACAATGGAGTTGTGTGAAGTCATAGAATGGTTGTTTTTGATGTCAACGAATGGAGGTGTGTGAAATCATAGAATGGATGTGTGTGAAGTCAGATTGGAGGTGTGTGAAATCACAGATTGGAGGTTTTTCAACTCAGAAATGAGGTGTGTGAAGTCATAGAATGGAGGTGTGTGAAGTCATAGAATGGACGTGTGTGAAATCATAGAATGGAGGTGTGTGAAGTCAAAGAATTGAGGTGTGTGAAGTCAGAATGGAGGTGTGTGAAGTCAGAATGGAGGTGTGTGAAGTCATAGAATGGAATTGTGTGAAGTCATAGAATGGAGGTCTGTGAACTCAGAATGGGGGTTTGTGAAGTCATAGAATGGAGGTGTGTGAACTCAGAATGGAGGTGTGTGAAGTCACAGAATGGAGGTGTGTGAAGTCATAGAATGGAGGTGTGTGAAGTCAGATTGGAGGTGTGAGAAATCTCAGAATGGAGGTGTGTGAAGTCACAGAATGGAGGTGTGTAAACTCAGAATGAAGGTGTCTGAAGCCACAGAATGGAGGTGTGTGAAGTCATAGAATGTATGTGTGTGAAATCATAGAATGGAGGTGTGTGAAGTCACAGAATTGAGGTTGTGAAGTCAGAATGGAGGTGTGTGACGTCAGAATGGAGGTGAGTGAAGTCATAGAATGGAGGTGTGTGAAGTCATAGAATGGAGGTCTGTGAACTCAGAATGGAGGTTTGTGAAGTCATAGAATGGAGGTGTTTGACTCAGAATGGAGGTGTGTGAAGTCACAGAATGGAGGTGTGTGAAGTCATTGAATGGAGGTTTGTGAACTCACAGAATGGAGGTGTGTTAATTCATAGAATGGAGGTGTGTGAAGTCATAGGATCGAGGTGTGTGAAGTCACAGAATGGAGGTGTGTGAAGTCACAGAATGGATGTGTGTGAACTAAGAATGTAGGTGTGTGAAGCCACAGAATAGAGGTGTGTGAAGTCACAGAATGGAGGTTTGTGAAGTCATAGAATGGAGGTGTGTGAAGTCAGAGAATGGATGTTTCTGAAGTAAGAATGAAGGTGTGTGAAGTCATAGAATGGAGATGTGTGAAATCAAATTGGAGGTGTGTGAACTCATAGAATGGAGGTGTGTGAACTCATAGAATGGAGGTTTGTGAAGTCATGGAATGGCGGTGTGTGAAGTCAAAGAATGGAGGTGTGTGAAGTGAAACAATAGAGGTGTGTGAACTCACAGAATGGAGGTGTGTGAAGTCACAGATTGGAAGTGTGTGAAGGCAAAACGGAGGTGTGTGAAGTCACAGAATGGAGGTGTGTGAAGTCACAGAATGGAGGTGTGTGAAGTCAAAAAGGTGGTGTGTGAAGTCACAGAATGGAGGTGTGTGAAGTCATAGAATGGAGGTGTGTGAAGTCACAGCATGGAGGTGTGTGAAGTCAGAATGGAGATGTGTGAAGTCATGGAATGGAGGTGTGTGAAGTCACAATGCAGGTGTGTGAACTCATAGAATGGAGGTGGGTGAAGTCACAATGCAAGTGTGTGAAGTCATAGAATGGGGTTGTGTGAACTCAGAAAGGAGGTGTGTGAAGTCACAGAATAGAGGTGTGTGAAGTCACAGAATGGAGGTGTGTGAAGTCACAGAATGGAGGTGTGTGAATTCAGAATAGAGGTGTGTGAAGTCAGAATGGAGGTGAGTGAAGTCATAGATTGGAGGTGTGTGAAGTCATAGAATGGAGGTCTGTGAACTCAGAATGGAGGTTTGTGAAGTCATAGAATGGAGGTGTGTGAAGTCACAGAATGGAGGTGTGTGAAGTCATAGAATGGAGGTGTGTGAAGTCATAAAATGGAGGTGTGTGAATTCATAGAATGGAGGTGTGTGAAGTCACAATGGAGTTGTGTGAAGTCATAGAATGGTTGTTTTTGATGTCAACGAATGGAGGTGTGTGAAGTCATAGAATGGAGGTGTGTGAAGTCAGATTGGAGGTGTGTGAAATCACAGAAAGGAGGTGTGTCAACTCAGAAATGAGGTGTGTGAAGTCATAGAATGGAGGTGTGTGAAGTTATAGAATGGAAGTGTGTGAAATCATAGAATGCAGGTGTGTGAAGTCAAAGAATTGAGGTATGTGAAGTCAGAATGGAGGTGTGTGAAGTCAGAATGGACATGTGTGAAGTCATAGAATGGAAGTGTGTGAAGTCATAGAATGGAGGTCTGTGAACTCAGAATGGGGGTTTGTGAAGTCATAGAATGGAGGTGTATGAACTCAGAATGGAGGTGTGTGAAGTCATAGAATGGAGGTGTGTGAAATCACAGAATGGAGGTGTGTGAATTCATAGAATGGAGGTGTGTGAAGTCATAGGATCGAGGTGTGTGATGTCATAGAATGGAGGTGTCTGAAGTCACAGATTGGAGGTGTGTGAAGTCACAGAATGGAGGTGTGTGAACTCAGAATAGAGGTGTGTGACGCCACAGAATGGAGGTGTGTGAAGTCATAGAATGGAGGTGTGTGAAGGAAGAATGGAGGTGTGTGAAGTCACAGAATGGAGGTTTGTGAAGTCATAGAATGGAGGTGTGTGAAGTCAAAGAATGGATGTTTCTGAAGTAAGAATGAAGGTGTGTGAAGTCATAGAATAGAGGTGTGTGGAGTCAAATTGGAGGTGTGTGAACTCATAGAATGGAGGTGTGTGAACTCATAGAATGGAGGTGTGTGAAGTCATGGAATGGAGGTGTGTGAAGTCAAAAATGGAGGTGTGTGAACTGAAACAATAGAGGTGTGTGAAGTCACACAATGGAGGTGTGTGAAGTCACAGAATGGAAGTGTGTGAAGTCAAAACGGAGGTGTGTGAAGTCACAGAATGGAGGTGTGTGAAGTCACAGAATGGAGGTGTGTGAAGTCAAAAAGGTGGTGTGTGAAGTCACAGAATGGAGGTGTGTGAAGTCATAGAATGGAGTGTGTGAAGTCATAGAATTGAGGTGTGTGAAGTCACAGAATGGAGGTGTGTGAAGTCATAGAATGGAGTGTGTGAAGTCATAGAATTGAGGTGTGTGAAGTCATAGAATGGAGGTGTGTGAAGTCATAAAATGGAGGTGTGTGAACTCATAGAATGGAGGTGTCTGAAGTCAAAATGGAGTTCTGTGAATTCATAGAATGGTGTTTCTTGATGTCAACGAATAGAGGTGTGTGAAGTCATAGAAGGGAGGTGTGTGAAGTCAGATTGGAGGTGTGTGAAATCACAGAATGGAGGTGTGTGAAGTCACAGAATGGAGGTGTGTGAACTCAAAATGTAGGTGTGTGAAGCCACAGAATGGAGGTGTGTGAAGTCATAGAATGGATGTGTGTGAAATCATTGAATGGAGGTGTGTGAATTCACACAATTGAGGTGTGTGAATTCAGAATGGAGATGTGTGAAGGCAGAAAGGAGGTGAGTGAAGTCATAGAATGGAGGTGTGTGAAGTCAGAGAATGGAGGTCTGTGAACTCAGAATGGAGGTTTGTGAAGTCATAGAATGGAGGTTTGTGAAGTCACAGAATGGAGGTGTGTGAAGTCATAGAATGGAGGTGTGTGAAGTCATAAAATGGAGGTGTGTGAATTCATAGAATGGAGGTGTGTGAAGTCACAATGGAGTTGTGTGAAGTCATAGAATGGTTGTTTTTGATGTCAACGAATGGAGGTGTGTGAAATCATAGAATGGATGTGTGTGAAGTCAGATTGGAGGTGTGTGAAATCACAGATTGGAGGTTTTTCAACTCAGAAATGAGGTGTGTGAAGTCATAGAATGGAGGTGTGTGAAGTCATAGAATGGAAGTGTGTGAAATCATAGAATGGAGGTGTGTGAAGTCAAAGAATTGAGGTGTGTGAAGTCAGAATGGAGGTGTGTGAAGTCAGAATGGAGGTGTGTGAAGTCATAGAATGGAATTGTGTGAAGTCATAGAATGGAGGTCTGTGAACTCAGAATGGGGGTTTGTGAAGTCATAGAATGGAGGTGTGTGAACTCAGAATGGAGGTGTGTGAAGTCACAGAATGGAGGTGTGTGAAGTCATAGAATGGAGGTGTGTGAAATCACAGAATGGAGGTGTGTGAATTCATAGAATGGAGGTGTGTGAAGTCATAGGATCGAGGTGTGTGAAGTCACAGAATGGAGGTGTGTGAAGTCACAGAATGGAGGTGTGTGAAGTCACAGAATGGAGGTGTGTGAACTCAGGATGGAGGTGTGTGAAGCCACAGAATGGAGGTGTGTGAAGTGAAAAAATAGAGCTGTGTGAACTCACAGAATGGAGGTGTGTGAAGTCACAGATTGGAAGTGTGTGAAGGCAAAACGGAGGTGTGTGAAGTCACATAATGGAGGTGTGTGAAGTCACAGAATGGAGGTGTGTGAAGTCATTGAAAGGAGGTGTGTGAAATCATAGAATGGAGGTATGTGAAGTCAGAATGGAGGTGTGTGAAGTCACAGAATTGAGATGTGTGAAGTCACAGAATGGAGGTGTGTGAAGTCAGAGTGAAGGTGTGTGAAGTCACAGAATGGAGGTGTGTGAAGTCACAGAATGGATGTTTGTGAAGTAAGAATGAAGGCGTTTGAAGTCATAGAGTGGAGGTGTGTGAAGTCACAGAATGGAGGTGTGTGAAGTCATAGAATGGAGGTGTGTGATGTCATAGAATTGAGGTGTGTGAAGTCATAGAATGGAGGTGTGTGAAATCATAAAATGGAGGTGTCTGAACTCATAGAATTGAGGTGTGTGAAGTCAAAATGGAGTTGTGTGAAATCATAAAATGGTGTTTTTTGATGTCAACGAATGGAGGTGTGTGAAGTCATACAAGTAGGTGTTTGAAGTCACAGAATGGAGGTGAGCGAAGTCACAGAATGGAGGTGTGTGAACTCAGAATGGACGTGTGTGAAGCCACAGAATGGAGGTGTGTGAATTCAGAATGGATGTGTGTGAAGTCACAGAATGGAGGTTTGTGAAGTCATAGAATGGAGGTGTGTGATGTCAGAGAATGGATGTTTCTGAAGTAAGAATGAAGGTGTGTGAAGTCATAAAATGGACGTGTGTGAAGTCAAATTGGAGGTGTGTGAACTCATAGAATGGAGGAGTGTGTACTGATAGAATGAAGATGTGTGAAGTCATGGAATGGAGGTGTGCGAAGTCAAAGAATGGAGGTGTGTGAAGTGAAACAATAGAGGTGTGTGAAGTCACAGAATGGAGGTGTGTGAAGTCATAGAATGGAAGTGTGTGAAGTCAAAATGGAGGTGTGTGAAGTCACAGAATGGAGGTGTGTGAAGTCACAGAATGGAGGTGTGTGAAGTCAAAAAGGTGGTGTGTGAAGTCACAGAATGGAGGTGTGTGAAGTCATAGAATGGAGGTGTGTGAAATCATAGAATGGAGGTGTGTGAAGTCAGAATGGAGGTGTGTGAAGTCACAGAATTGAGGTGTATGAAGTCACAGAATGGCGGTGTGTAAAGTCAGAATGGAGGTGTGTGAAGTCACAGAATGCATGTTTGTGAAGTAAGAATGAAGGTGTTTGAAGTGATAGAGTGGAGGTGTGTGAA
Source organism: Megascapheus bottae (assembly GCA_024803745.1). Lineage (NCBI taxonomy): Eukaryota > Metazoa > Chordata > Mammalia > Rodentia > Geomyidae > Megascapheus > Megascapheus bottae. The sequence continues at coordinate 54,252 of JANJXV010002028.1, forward strand.
GTCACAGAATGGAGGTGTGTGAAGTGAGATTGGAGGTGTGTGAAATCACAGAATGGAGGTGTGTGAAGTCATAGAATGGAGGTATGTGAAGTCATAAAATGGAGGTGTGTGAACTCATAGAATGGAGGTGTGTGAAGTCAAAATGGAGTTGTGTGAAGTCATAGAATGGTGTTTTTTGATGTCAACGAATGGAGGTGTGTGAAGTCATAGAATGGAGGTTTATGAAGTCAGATTGGAGGTGTGTGAAATCTCAGAATGGAGGTGTGTGACGTCACAGAATGGAGGTGTGTAAACTCAGAATGTAGGTGT
>JANJXV010002029.1:0-54530 GCA_024803745.1 Megascapheus bottae
TTTTTGTTCTTTAATTAAGTTTTTATTAAGATTGATTTTTACATCATATTTCACATATCCTTTTTAGTGAACAAATATTCCAAAAGATATTCTCTATATACAATCACTGGAACATAGACTTTATAACATAACTAAAATTAAGGTGAGGGTTTGTATGTCATAGATACATATCAATCTATATAATACAACTTTATTTCTAGGGTATATGTCCCATCATGTATTTTATGTCAATGTAGTTACATTTATACCAAGTATACCATGTCCAAAATATTAAATATTTAATATTTAATCACTCTGGTACTGTTTGGAATTAATATCGAGTGTGACTGATTGTGATCTCTAGAAGCCAGGTAGTAGTAACAAACCCATATCTTTAGCGCAGCTGTTGGCTGACTGCAGTTTAGGAGCTTGATAACTGTTGACCTTCCTAGCAGTATTTTGTCCATCAGGAGGTCTCTGTCACTCTACTCAAATCAGTTCCTGAAATGATACACCCTGTATTGAGCCAGTCAGCATTGGTGACTGAATAGACCTGTTGGGGCCTAGCCTCCATCCCTGAAGCCTGATTCTGGCTCAGCTGCAATTAAAGGGCTTTGTCTAGGCATTCGGTCCTTTGCATACCTCTCTTAAGGCATCTCTGTGTACGTGACTCGATTGAACCCCCCGCAGTTTCGCGGGTCTCGCAGCAGCTAAAGTCTCGCGCGCTTTCCTACACCTGTCCTGCCCAGTACCTGAAAGCCCCACCCAGACCCTTAGTGGTAGCACAGAGGCACTCTTCCTATTGGCTAGCTTCCCAGTGCCCACCTTCTCCTACCCTAACAGTATATAAGTAATTGTCTGACGCAATAAAGGAGGAGAGCATCAGAGAGCATGAGAGATCAGCAGAGATCAGCAGAGAGATCTGATGCGCTTTCATGGTTAACACTGCTTCTGACTCAGCGTGGTTTTTTCTTCCCCGGTGATTGGGGGAGGGCTGGGTCTTCGACACTTACCATCTCGCTCGGCTCCCGGGGGACTACAGGCTGGCCCTGTGTGTCCCTCCCCATTCCCGTGTTGCTGCCCCGGAGACGAGAGGAGCAACAGCTGGTGCCCCGTGTGAGGAAACTTTGCCGCCCGTGTGAGGGCTCCACGTGCTTGAGAAACCCACCACCGACGAGCTAATCGGACTGCGGGTAAGTGTACTCCCATCAAATATGGGAAAGAACCTTTCTAAGAATGACCCTTCCCTCGACTCTCTTAAACTCTTCCTTAAAAGTCGAGGGTTAGAGATTTTAGTTGCACAGACATGTAAAGTTTGGGATACTTTAGTTAAAATCGCCCTGTGGCTGCCAACTAGCAACTTGGTAGACTGGAATACTTGGGACAAAATTGAGCATCTAATCAGAAAAGCCCAGATTAATCAAGGGGAGATTCCTCCACGAGGCGTTCATTCAGTCTTGTATGCTCTAAAGTCTAGTTTTTCTCCTGGGCATTCCAACCACAGGGCTGGGTCCCCTGGGGACACAGTTAACAAAGAGAGGCCAGTTGCCTCCCTTACTCCCTGTGGAGATGCTAATCTCTCATTGTCTACTGAAAGGCCAAGTTCCCCTCAGGGAGATGTGAAGGAGCCACCCTTTGCCCCTCCCCCATCAAACCCAGGCCATGAGGCCTCTGTAGTCTCACAAGAGGGTCTGGGCCTGGGCTGCTCAGTTAGTTTCCCAACCCCCACGGCACCAGGGCTCCATCCACCCTCAGTAGTCTCACAGGAGGGTCTGGGCCTGCCAGGGCTCCATTCACCGGACAGGCTTCTGCATGGTGCTTCTGAGGTCCACAAGATATTGCAGCCTTTGAATGGAAGTGTGTCAGAAAGGCCGGAGAGCGTGACCCCAACAGACAGTGTCACTAGTGAGGCACCATTTGAACCTGGCCCGGAGTCCTGCCAGCTATTCCTGGGTAATATTGACCCGGGTGGTAACCACCCTGCAACCGGGTATCCCTGGGAGCCTGGCGACCTTAAGGAACTCAAAAAGGCTGTCTTAGAAGTTGGCCCTAATGCTCCTTGGACGGAAGCCATCCTCCAAGGCCTTGCTCATCAACCATGTACTGCAGCCGATTGGATGGCTCTGGCCAAAGCAGTTCTTCCAGGCCCGCTTTTCATTAAGTGGTGTGCCCTGTATAAAGAAGAATGCCGCCAACAGGCGGAGAGGAACCAACACGTGCAACCTGTAATCCCCATTACTTTGGGGATGCTTGCAGGGACCTCTGATCAGTACTCAACGGGGATCCAGCAGGCCGCCATCCCCCCTCCCTATCAGGATCAGATTAGGGCTTTGGGCCTAGTGGCCTGGAGAAAACTGGAGGAGGGTCCCTCTGAGTCTCCTATAGCAGGAATTAACCAAAGACCAAGAGAGGACCTGTCTACTTTTGTTGATAGAGTTGAGGGGAGCATAAAAAGAAAGTCTCTGAGCCCTTGGAACTCCCCAGTATTTGTGATTAAAAAGCCTAATGGCAAGTGGAGACTACTCCAAGATTTGAGAAAAATAAATGAGAGGATGGAACTTTTTGGGACCCCCCCAAAGGGGGATGCCCTGGATACCTGCCATTCCTAATGACCAATATCTCATAGTCATAGACACCAAAGATTGTTTTTTTTTCTATTCCTCTCCACCCGGAAGATACTGAGAAGTTTGCCTTCTCCCTTCCTTCATTAAATTATAAGGGGCCTGATTTGCGTTTTGAATGGACAGTTCTACCTCAAGGTATGGCCAATAGTCCTCCTATATGTCAGGACTATATGTCTAGAGTCTTATCCCCTCTTAACGAGGAGACAGGCTCACTTTTCTATGTATATATGGATGATATCATTATAGGAAGCCCAGACACTCAGCATTTAGATTGTCTTTTTAATAAATGTCTCCAACTGTTAAAAGATAATGGCTTCCAAATTGCCTCAGAAAAAATCCAAAAGATACCCCCCGTTAAAATCCTGGGATCTGTCCTAACACTGGATGTTGTGTCTCCTCTAAAACCCCAATTAGCTATCCAAGATACTTATATCCTGCCCCAACTTCAAAAACTTCTTGGTAAAATTAATTGGATGAGACCATGGATCTTCATAACCACTGTAACTCTTACACTTCTTTTTGATCTCTTAAAGGGTCTTGATCTGACCTCCATAGTAACGTTGTCAGCTGATCATAAAGAGGTTCTAAATAAAATTCAATTAGCTATTGATGAAGCAGCCTTAAAGTGGTATGATCCTGCTATGCCCCTAACGCTCTATGTCCTATCAGGACAGACCCTCTTTACTGCCCTTTTAGGCCAGGAAGGGGAACCTCTTCACTGGATTCACCTGTCAGTCGGAGGAACACCTAGAGTTTACTCCATGACTGACCAGATGGCAGATTGCATTGTCAAAGGACAAGACTTATCCACTCGTCTTTTGGGGAGTGAACCCCACTCTCTTATTGTCCCTTTTAGGATTAATGATTTCTCTTGGCTACAAAGAAATAATGCTAGACTTGCAATAGCCATGGAAGGCTTTCCAGGTAAAGTGGACTGTCATTATGGTCCCCATAAATGGATGCGCTCCTTTAGCCAGCTGGAGTGGCGACCTCCAAAACTTTTTCTAAGTGAAGCTGATCCCTCCTTCCCCACCGTATTCACGGATGGAGGCAAGAAGGGGGCTTCTGTTGTTATTTTCCCCCCGGGTAAAGGCAATTCTTATCCTGCAGTGACCCTGTCTCATGAAATACAGGGTTCAGCGCAATTTAAGGAACTTTATGCGGTGGTCTTAGCTTTATCTGAGGTTACTGGTCCTCTTAACCTATTCTCAGATAGCCTGTATGTGGTCAATTTGTTACCTAACCTCATAGAAGCTCATATTAAACTTGATAGTAACCCCATCACTCCTTTGATGATTCAAGCTAGAAATCTGCTCAAACAAAGGATTGCTCCTATATTTATTCAACATCTGAGGGGACATCAAAGACTTCCAAGTATTTTGACCAAAGGCAATGCCCTCGCTGACCAGTTAGCCTCTAAACCTGAATGTTACACTTTACAGGGGCCTATCTCTTTCCATCGGCTCACGCATGCCAACTGGAGGGGACTACACCACCGATTTCCCCGTCACTATTAAAAGACCTAAAAAAGATTATTAGGACCTGCAAGTCGTGCCACCCTTTCTTACAGGTTCCACCGCTCCAAATGGGTGGTGTTAACCCTCAAGGCCTTAGGCCTAATAATCTGTGGCAAACGGATGTTACACATTTTCCCTTTTTTGGAAAACTTAAATACATTTTTTTAACAATAGACACCTTTTCCCATGCCTGTTGGGCTACAGCCCATTCCGGGGAGAGAGCTAAACATGCTATCAGTCATTTTCTTCAATGTTTTGCTACTCTCGGATTGCCAGACCAAATAAAAACTGATAACGGTCCATGTTTTGTAAGCAAGTCTCTTGATGACTTCTTTAAACAATGGCAAATTACCCATACTACTGGCATCCCTCATAATCCCAGAGGACAGGCAATAGTAGAAAGATATAACCATGTCCTTAAATCTCAATTAATGAAACAAAAAAGGGGGAATACACTCCCCCCCCATGATCAGCTAAAGATGGCTTTGTTTACTCTCAATATTTTAAATTTTGCCAAAGGGGAACATCTCTCACCCTTTCAAAAACATTGGACAACCTCTATTCCCTATCGAACTGTCTATGTCCGGTGGAAGGACCCCCTTAATGGGGAGTGGAGGGGCCCTGACCCCCTCATTACAGCTGGAAGAGGATTTGGTTGTGTTTTCCCCACTGATGAAACAAAGCCAATTTGGGTCCCTACAAGGGATCTTAAATATTGTCCCCAAATATGGAGGGACCCCAATAATATTGATGAAGACCCAGAAGGCTCTCTGCCTCCTGAGGATATCTCTCTCTCTTCTTTTTCAGAATAAATAATGGACCTTACAGTGCTGATCCTGTTTCTTCTTGGAGTCAAGATACCCATCATCAACTTCCTCTGGACCGGACTGCACAGATGGCTACCCTATGTCCTTCCTTGGTCCTATACTCCTCTTGTTCTTACTCTTAACTTTTGGGCCCTGTGTTATCAATAAGGTTACAATTCATTCAAAGCAGGATAGAATCCATTCAGTTGATGAACGAATCCATTCAGTTGATGAACGTACAGGTGCATTACCAGAGGCTTGCTACCAATGCCAACGACCGCTATGACCAAGGAGAGCACAATGACGAGGAGGGATCCCTTAACTCCCCTTAGATGTCTCCCCGAGAGCCAATGACGGGTAAGATCTCTGGAGCGGGGACAACCTAAGACAGGCCCGGGGGTGATCTGTACTGTGGGACAGAAGGCCGCAGAGCACTCAATGACGGGTAAGATCCCCTGAAGGGGACGACCTAAGACAGGGGCTTTGCGTGTTTGTCCCCCCTGTTCTAATAAACAAAAAAGGGGGAATTGTTGGGGCCTAGCCTCCATCCCTGAAGCCTGATTCTGGCTCAGCTGCAATTAAAGGGCTTTGTCTAGGCATTCGGTCCTTGGCATACCTCTCTTAAGGCATCTCTGTGTACGTGACTCGATTGAACCCCCCGCAGTTTCGCGGGTCTCGCAGCAGCTAAAGTCTCGCGCGCTTTCCTACACCTGTCCTGCCCAGTACCTGAAAGCCCCACCCAGACCCTTAGTGGTAGCACAGAGGCCCTCTTCCTATTGGCTAGCTTCCAGTGCCCACCTTCTCCTACCCTAACAGTATATACCTAATTGTCTGCCGCAATAAAGGAGGAGAGCATCAGAGAGCATGAGAGATCAGCAGAGATCAGCAGAGAGATCTGATGCGCTTTCATGGTTAACACTGCTTCTGACTCAGCGTGGTTTTTTCTTCCCCGGTGATTGGGGGAGGGCTGGGTCTTCGACACTTACCATCTCGCTCGGCTCCCGGGGGACTACAGGCTGGCCCTGTGTGTCCCTCCCCGTTCCCGTGTTGCTGCCCCAAGAGGAGCAACATATATCCACAGGGAACTAAGGAAATCGTGGAGAGGGACAGGAATGAAGGATAGACGAGGAGGATATTTTATTTTGTGGATCATCAGGCTTGGACTCATCCTGGACTCTGTCCCTGAGCTCTTTAGCTCAAGGCTACTGGCCCACTCTTGAGCCAAGCCCCACTTTCCCTTTTCTACAGGCTAGTTGTTGATAAGAGTCTCTGGTCCTTCTGTGCCCCAGTTGGCTTTGAACCTTGATCCTTAGATATGAGTTCCCTGAGTATCTGGGTTTAAAGGGGTGAACCACCAAGCACAGAGAAAATGATTTTTGCTCATCTTTTAGCCTGATGAGGGAAGAATTTTATGCACATTTCATGCCCATAATCTGGAAATTGCATATATTAGGTTGCACTGGTAATTCCCAAATTTACAATCAATGATTTCCTTTCTAACAAGAGTAATTCTCCTAGACCATGAGCATTCATCCATGAGTGTGGAATTAATTAAATCGGTCCATCTTACTTTCTCTTAAGTTTGTATTTATTATTATCAAGGTAATACACAGTGGTGTTGTAGTTACATAAGTCAAGCCATAAGTATATTTCCATTTAGACAATGTCATCCCACATTGATGTTTTCATAAAATCTTCTAATATTTTCCTCTCACTTTCTTTCCCTCCATCCCTCCCTCTTTCCTTTCTGCCTTGTTCCTTTGTTTTCTTTCTGCCAGTACTGTCTTAATTCAGAGCCTGGATTCTATCCCTGAGTTTTTGTGCTCAGTGTAGCACTCAGTCACTTGAACCCATCTCCAACTCTGGCTGTTTTAATGGTTAATTGAAGTTCAGTATCTCATAGACTTTCACATACCCACATATATTTGCATACACATATGTGTTAGATGTTGGGCTTAAGGGAGGGAAGAGTTAGAGCAGTGTTATTTGGGCAAATGCACTCCCGATCCTCCAGACATCGGCGAGCAGAATGAGCCCACTGGCCAGTTCCGCTCCTTATATTCTGCACTGGCTGCTGTATCCCCTCTGACAGCTCCCTCTGTAGGCATCTCCCATGCTCACACCAGTACTCCCTGATGTCACAGGTGGGTTCTCCCAGTATGAAGCTCACCAAGCCTTCCAGCCATGCCCTCATCAGAAATCCCCAGGAACCACTTGCTAGTCCTGCTGGGGCCCCTGGATCAAGGCCCTCTACCCAGATTCCCTTGACAAGGGGCCTTGCCCTGGGGCAACACAGGTGTGTAGCCTCTTTGCCACCAACACTGCTTGGTAACCAAATCCGGTGACCAGCACCTGTTCATCTGGCCCTTCATTTCCCACCTTGAATGTTAACCCTTAGTGCATTTTAATACCCACTCCCCACACTCCAGGGTTATGGCCATCCATGGCATCCCTGTTCCTTTCATCACCACCTGATGCTTCTTGGCACTTCCCAGGCTGGACCCTTGCTGCAGGAGCAACCATGCAGTAATCAACCTGAGAACAGCGGCCATTCCTTTTGTCTGAAATTCTAGGACAAAACACATCTATACCCCCTTGGGATAGGAGGGAGGGCTAGGAGTTAGGTGTTTGTTGGCCACACCTGTGAGGCCCGCCTACAGCAAGTGAAAATAGGAATGCATTTAAGGATGAATAGTTTTTTCTTATTTGCTTTTTTTTAGCGGGGTGGGGTGGGAGAGTTCTGCAAATAAACTCAGGGCCTGAGATCTTCCCTTGGGTTGCTGTTCCAAAGCTATTGCTATTCCACTTGAGCCACAGGACCAGTTCTTGCTTTTCTATATATGTGGTTCCAACGAATTGAAATCAAGTGTTTGTGCATTCTAGGCAAACACTCTACCAGTAGAGTCATTGACAGGAGCTTAGATCTTTAGGGATAACAGGCCCCTGTAACTTTTGCCATGCCTTGGGGAACCATGGATTTCAAATAAAAATTTCCTGAGTAGGATTGCAACCTAGAGCCAAAAGTCTGCTGCCTTTCCCAATGTTTTGAACCCATTTGATTACTAGGCCCTTCCTAGAGTCCCATAGATTAAAAAGTACTTCAATGTGTCTGGGAGACCTACGCACACACTTGAAGATATGAAGAGAACAAAACATTCTGTGTATGTGTGTGTCAGTGTTTTATGTGAAGATATATATATATATATATATATATATATATATATATATATATATATATATATAAATTCTACACCACCACAGACAAGATAATATAATGTCATTCTTTGGGTAGTGGATGAAATCAGAGGGAATCAGGTTGAGTGAGATAAATCAAAACCAAAGGTCTCTTGTAGCTTGTCTCTTTTCTTATGATTAGCTGAAGCTAATTTCCTGTACTATTGCAGTGTGATGGATGTAAAAGTGGAAGTAATCATTCTTAAAATAGAATGCTTAGCACTCCACCCAGACTGATTTTCCCTCCGTGGCTAGAGTGTGTTGTGATCTCGGATTGTTCCTTCCGGTATGGAAGAAAGCAGGCTGGGTTGATGGCACAAGTTCTTCAAAGCTTTTTTTATCCAGATAATTGTTGGAATTTGCCAACTTACGTAAATATTTATGGATTTACTGATTAGGCCTGCACCAATATGAATGGAGTCATTGCCTTTTGTCTTCCTTACTTCCTAGAATGCTTCCTTCTTTCCATTCAAGGTAAACTCTAAACAGCACAGGCTAAGGCCTAGACATCGGCCTACTGGTAGAGTGCTTGGTGAGCATGCACAAACCCCCAGGTTCTATTCCTTCCTTTCCCATATTCAACGAAAACCACAAGTTGTGCTCTCTTTCAAATGATATGGTTCTAGCCTTGACCAAAAAAAGCATATGAAGAATGCTCTGATTTCAAGCAAAAAGAATGGGGGGAGGAGAGAGGAACACACAAGCCAACCTCAAACTCTGCCGCATACCTGATTGATCAGAAGTTCCTTAAAAAATGACCAACCCCAAAAGTGACAACATACATCAAGGGATAAAGGACAGGCAAGAATTCTGTCCAATACACTCACACTTCTTGACCACCTAACAGCAGGTACCAACAGAAAAGAAAACTTACCCTTACCCCCAGGTTTTGGGAGGGAGTGGTAGGAATTCACTGTGGATTTTCCACACCTCTGTGCATAGTCTACAGCTGTTGAATCCAAAGTACCCAACCCCCCCCCAAAGACCACCAGAATCCACTACCAATGCAAGCAACAAAGAGCCCTTCACTAGCAAGCTGGAGCTTGGTCCTCCGTGCCTTAGAAACCAGTGATGCTTTGACTCCCGAGTACAGAATAAGGACAGCTTTTATAGTACAGAATAAACATTTTTCCAGTTTTCACAGCCTTAGCCTCATGTTTTGGTTAATTTTTACATTGGAACACTCCTTCATTTCTTATCGGCTGTGATGTTCCGGTTTTTCACAGAAATTTAGGTCAGGATGGCCTTGCTAGCAGTGGAACACAACTGCAGTCCTAGAGATTACCTTTGAATGTCCTTGCTAGCTGTCTGAGTAAACAACTGATTGAGCATATTACAGTTCTCCTGAGAAGAAACAGTTGGGGGATTTCTCAGACTTGACCTCTGCAGAATGGAGGCTGCTTTAACAAGATGGAGTCAGTCTAGTTACATCTAGTTTGGCTACTTCTCCTCACAGCAAGCAGTGACACCTGTGTCCAAACTCTAAAGTACGCTGGTCTTTCCAGTGACAAACTGTCCCTGAAACCAAGAAGCTAACAAAGTACTTTGCATTCCAGTCATCAGGCCCCAACACCACCAAGCACTAAGACCAAGGAAGACAATCCTGGAAGACAGCACTCACCTGCACTGATATGCATACCAGTCTCTAGTTCGCAATCCTGCTCAGGAAATTTTGACTGAAGTCCATGGTTAACAAAGACTGAAAAAGGTTTAGGGGCCGGTTGTCTCTACAGAACTAATCTCCCCTCTCAGACTCTACTGGTAGAGTGCTTGCCTAGGATGTACATACATGCACAAATTCTATTCTTTGGAACCACATACATAGAAGAGCTAGAAATGCTTCCCGTCTAAGTGGCAGAACAATTGCCATGGAACAACAACCCAAGGGAAGTAGTCAGGCCCCGAGTTTCAGTCTCAAGACTAAAAAAATAAAGAACAAAAAACTCTAAATGCATCCCCCCTCAAAAATTTTGTCTGGGTCTTTATGAATGCTCATGTCTTGGGCCTAACAAGTGTATCTTTCGGAGAGAAAGCAACACTGAATGGAAAGAAGGAGGAATGTCAGTAGGGAAGAAAGAAAAAAGGCAATGATTCCATTTGTATTGGTGCATTCCTAGTCGAGGACTCCATAAATATTTACCTATTGCGACAAAGCCAATACACATCTGGACAAAAAAAAAACCCACTTGGAAGAACTGTCTTCCATCAACCCAGCTGGCTTTCTACCATACCAGAAGGAATGAGCCAGGAGCACAACACACTCTAGCCATACAGGGAGGAGTTGGGGAGGAGACAGGCCCAGACTCTAAGAGGCAGTGACACCAGTTCTCAAGACAAAGGCAAATGGACTCTTTTGGGATGATACTTAGTTTGAATATGGTAATAAAAGGATATATAACGTTCTTCTAACTTGCTTTTTTTGGTTTCTCTCAGTAATTGAGTGTGCTGTTAGGCTGATATTTTCACACTGAACAGATAATTTCTTATAATTACCAAATGTTCTTATCAACTTTTGAGAGTGTTGAGTGAACTTGCAATCCAGACAATCAGGAGGAAGACCATATTTCTTCATGTCTTTACTCCCTTCCAGGATTTAAAGGTGTCCTAGAATTTCACACAAAAGGAATGACCGCTGTCCTCAGGTTGATTGTTGCATGGTTGCTCCCTCACCCGGGGTCCAGGCTAGGAAGGTCCAGCAAGCATCAAGTGGAATGCCATGGGTGGACAAAGCCCTGGAGTATGGGGAGTGGATATTAAAGTGAACTTAGTGATAGCATTCAAGGAGGAAATGAAGGGCCAGATGCACAGGTGCTGGTCACCGGGATTGTTGGTGGAGAAGACAAGAGGCCACACACCTGTGTTGCCCCAGGGCAAGGCCCCAGGGCAAGGGCTTCTTGGCGGATGGCCTTGACCCAGGGGCCCCAAGCGGACTAGCAAGTGGTGCCTGGGGGGTTGTGAGGAGGGCGTGGCTAGAAGGCCAGGCGAAGTGCATGTTGGTAGACCCCGGGCTGGGAAGCCAGGATTGGCTGTTGCGAACCAGGGAGGAGCTTACAGGGGAAGCTGTCGGGTGCAGCCTGAGCAGATATAAGGAGCGGAACTGGCCAGCTGGCTCTTTCTGGACGACGGCGCCTGGAGGATCAGGAGGGAGAGGAGTGCCTCGCAGCGACCGACCAGAAGGAGCAGTGCCAGAGCACGGTGAGTGAGTGATCCACGGGATCCAGCCACGTGGGTGAGTGACCCGGGCCTCTGTGGGACGACTCGGCCGGGTGGGCATCAGGATGGAGGCACGGAAGTGGGTGATCGGGGCCGTGAGGCAGCTCCAGGAGCGCCTGGGCTCCAGCACCGACACGGAGGAGCTGCGAAAATCCTTGAGGCTGCTCTCGGTGCTGCCGATCACGCCCGAAATCCTGGCAGCCACGGGTGTCAGCAGGACAGTGGAGGGCTTGCGGACACAGCCACGGGTGTGCCTGGAGGCTCAGGTGCTGGTCCAGCGCTGGGGGACCTTGGCTGCACTGAGCCTCAAATCAGAGGTTCCGAGCAAGATCCCTGAGCAGGACGGCGCTCAGGACCCCACGAGGGAGGGTCTGGGGCAGAGAGATGGGAAGGGGGAGCCAGTCCAGGGGGAAGAGGAGCAGGAGGACGAAGACCAGAAGGAAGAGTACCAAGATGAGGAGGACCAGGAGGAGGAGCAGGAGCAGGAGGCAGAGCAGAACCGGGAGGAGATTTTGGAGTCATCCAGTGAGGACGTGATGTGTCAGAGCACCGGGGGTAATCCACTGGATCCTGGAGCTAAGGTGAGTGACACGAGAGTCCCTGAGGAGGTGGTGAGTGGGACGCAGATGGAGTGGGTTTCGGGAGCCTTGAGGCAGCTCCAGCAGCACCTGAGCTCTAGAAAAGACGGGGAGGGAGTGCGACAGTCCTTGAGGCTGCTGTCAGTGCTGCCTATCACCCCAGAAATGCTGGCAGCCACGGGTGTGAGAAGCACAGTGGAGGGCTTCTGCAAACACCCGCTGGTGGGCACTTTGGCCCAGGAGCTGGCCATGCGCTGGGAGACATTGGTTCTCCTGGGCCGCAATTCGAAGCAAATGGCCGAGCTTCTGCTGGGCCAAGCCCCTGGACAACCAGGGAATCCAGAGGCCAGAGCAGAGGAGGAAGAGGAGCAGGGGGGGGAACAATGGAAGGAGAAGGTTGTGGCCCCTTTTCAGGAGAGGTGGGCGAGTGACCTGGTGGATCCAGGAAGCCAGGTGAGGGGCCCGTGTGTCTCGGCAGCTGTGGTCGGGGGTGGACACAGGACGCAAACCCTGTCGGTGTGCGGAGCTGAAGGGAAGCTCCAGCGGCTCCCGGCTTCCTGCCCCAATGCAGACCAGGTGCGCATAGCCTTGCGTCTGCTGTCTGTTTTGCCTGTCACGCCTGAGATGCTGGCTGCCTCGGGAATCAGAAGAAAGGTGAAGGGTTTCCGGAAACACCCGCAGGCTGGCTGTCTGGCCAAGGAACTGGCCAAACGCTGGAAGACCTTGGCTCTGCTGAGCCGCAACCCAGCTCTTCTTCCCGCGCTTCTGGGTTGGGTGCCTGAGCCAGACAGGGCTCAAGAGCCCACGGGGAATCCTCTGGACCAGGGGATGCGGGAACAGGAGACGAGAGAGCAGGAGGATGAGTTGGATCGGGAAGGGAAGCAGAAGTGGGAGGAGGTAGTGGAGACATCCACTGAGGATGTGTTCTGTCTGAACACAGAGCAGGACCCCCTGGATCCCGAAACCCAAGTGAGTAGTGCAAGGGTCCCTGACGAGGTGGCCATCGGTGTTCAGACCGAGTGGGTGTGGGGAGCCTTGAGGCAGCTCCAGGAACGCTTGGCATGCAGCACCCACGGGGAGGGTGTGTGCCAATCCTTGAGGCTGCTCTCGGTGCTGCCGATCACAGCCGACATGCTGGCCATCACGGGTGTGAGAAGCACAGTGCGGGGCTTCCGGAAACACTCGCAGGTGGGCACTTTGGCCCAGGAGCTAGCCATGCGCTGGGAGACCTTGGTTCTCCTGAGCCGCCACCCAGCGCTTGTGTCAGCACTTCTGCTGCACAGGCTCCCTGAGCAGCTAGGGTCTCCAGAGCTCAGAAGGGAAGGCCTGGGACTGGGAGAGAGGGAGGGGGAGACATGGAAGGAGACAACTGTGGCTCCTTTTTGTCAGAGCAGGGAGGGTGGCCTGATGGATCCTGGAAGCCAGGTGATTGGCCGGTGCGTCTCTGCCGATGTGGTGGTTGGTGGCCATAGGTCGCAGCTGGAATGGGTGTGGGGAGCTGTGCGGCAGCTCCAGGAGCGCCTTGCCTCCAGCAGCGATGCGGCAGAGCTGAGCCAGGCCTTGAGTCTACTGTCGGTCCTGCCTGTCACGCCTGAGATGCTGGCTGCCACGGAGCTCAGAAGGACAGCCAAGGCTTTCCGCAAGCACCCGGTGGTGGGCTGTTTGGCCAAGGAAGTGGCCAAGCGCTGGAAAACCTTGGCTCTCTTGGGCCGCAACCCAGCGCTCATGGCAGAGCTGCTGGGCCAGGTCCCTGAGCACACCGGTGCTCAGGAGCCCAGCAAGGCTTCAGTGGGGCCGGTGGAGTTGGGGCTGGCACGGAAGGAGAAGTTTTTGGAGTTGAGTGCAGGTGGAGGCTCCTGGGGAAAAGGCGGGGTTCCGGGGCGCCAAGGCCACAGCTGTGGGCCAGCTCAACCATGGCCCCAGGGGCCGTGTGAGGTCCAGTGGGCTGGCAAGCGGTCTGCCAACATTTGTCCAGGCAGTGGACAGGAGAAGCGTCCACGAATGTCCCCAGCATCCCCTGGGGTCAGCAACGGAGGGCGTCCTTGGTCCTCGGAAGGCCGCAGAATCCCACAGGTGGCCGACTCCACGGGTAGCGAGGGCTTGCTGAGCAGTCGGTGCCCGGTTGCCCTGAAGATGCCAATGAACTCACTCCCCAAGCCCGGTTTCCTGTCCCCTGTTCCTGCCCGGCGGGTCCACTCTCTCATGCCACCCAGGGCCCCAGTGGCTCGCAGGCAGCCCCAAGTTGTCAGGCCAGCACCCTATGCCAAGCCCATCGCAACTACCCAGCAGCCCGGTGGAGGTAGCGATGGCCCGAAGACCCTGGGGCCCGGCGGCACGGAGCGGCTGTGGCAACTGCGCTGTGCCCGAAAATTCAAGGGTGCAGAGCCGGGACCTGGCGAGTCCTGGCGCCAGCTGTTCCTGCGACTCTGCGGAAACTCAGAGCAGCGCCTGCCAGCGGCCATCCCTGGGTCTCCGGCTGTCCAGGCCCACAGGAGCCAAGGTGGACAGCGCAGGGGCTCCAACACCCACCCACCGAAAAGGCCCCAAGCCAGGCCCCCGGTTGCGGGGTCAGGATCGCAGGAGCAACCACGTCCCAGGTAGTCCAGCCACTGCCGGCCCTGGCCCGCACCGGGAACTGGCAGGGACCTGCTGGCCTGATGGGCGCCAATTCCAGCTCTGCCCACACTGAAGCAAGAGGAGCAGGAGGAGGGTAGCAAGCTTCTGGGGGCACTGGGGCAGGTGCTGTGGGCCGTGAGAGATTTCATCCCACAGGCATGAGGGCAGCCTGGGCCCCCTCGGGCTCCATCAAAACTGCTCCTACGCCCTCGGTCCACACCAACAAAGCAGCTGTCAAGAGAACTGCCCAGCTCATGGCCAAGTTCATTGGCCCTTACATCCATGGCAAGCACAGCTTGCCTGGCCACTAATCTCGGGAGGCCTGGACATCAGGGGCCTGGGCAAAGGACCTTGCCCTTCGGCTCTCCTAGGCTACTGCTGGGGTCACCGCCTCTCAATGGGCCAGTACTTCACTTACCATCACACCCTTACACCTCCTAGCTCCTCCTCCCTCCCTAATGTTCACCTAGCACACCTGCAAGCAACGTGTCCTCAGACACACATATCCCACTGCCATTGGCTTTCGTGTCCTACCTACATCCATAAGGAGAATACTCAGGGAAGGAGGAGAATGTCTGTTCAAATCCAGAGCACAGGTGTGTGGGGCTTCTCCATCAATGCAAACACGTGCCCCAAGAGTGCACACATTGAGCAGACAAGATGTATTTAGGGCAAAAGTGATCAAGGCAGTAGAAACCTAACACATAACTTTTCTATACCAACACATAACTGATCAAGGACAGAATCACAGGGAATTTCAAATCACAGACAATGCCCGTATGCACCAGAAAACTTACACAATCACACAGAGAGAGAGAGAGAGAGAGAGAGAGAGAGAGAGAGAGAGAGAGAGAGAGAGAGAGAGAGGAGAGAGAGAGAGAGAGAGAGAGAGAGAGAGAGAGAGAGAGAGAGAGAGAGAATATTTTTGCAATCTTTCTCTCACTTACAATGTGTGTAGCTTTCTTAGAATGAATGAAGTGTTGACCACTCTGAAGGACTCTGGGAAGGGCAAAGAAATCAAATGGGTTCAAAACATTTGGGATGATACTAGACTTTTGCCTCTAGTTTGCAATCCTACTCAGAAAATTTTAGCTTTATATCCGTGGCTACCCAAAACAGGATAAAAGGAACAGGGCCTGATATCTCTACACAACTAAGCTCCTCTCAAGAACTCTACTGGAAAGATTGCTTACCTAGGATGCACAAACACTTGAATTCTATTCCTTGAAACCTCATACATAGAAAAGCTAGAATTGGTCCTGTGGCTTAAGCAGTATAGCAATAGCATTGGAACAGCAACCCAAGGGGAGTTCTCAAGCCCTTAGTTCTAGTCTCAGGACTGTGGAACGAGAAAACAATGGATTAGCCTTCCCAAATCCAAAACTCATTTTGCTTGCTGTTGAATGGCCCCACAGGTGTGGGAAACAGACACCTACAGCCTCTGCTTCTGTCCCATCACCTGGAGGTAATGGTGCATTTTGTCTTGGGTTTTACCTTCTGTTAAGTGGAAAGGAAGTGTGGGTGGATGGAGCACAGTTTTTCACTGTACTTCATCCCCTGATATGTGTTGGCATTTTCTTTGTTGGTAATTGTTTTTATCGAATCTCTAATCAATCAGGATGCCACACACTTTATGGTGCTCCTGGGATTTTTTTATTCGTTTGTTTTTGTGTTTTTGTTGTGTTTTTATTTATCAAGCCTGAGGCTTAAACTCAGTGCCTGACCACTTTCCTTGAAATTCTTCTTCTCCGGGCTAGGACAACCATTTGAGAACATGCTTCACTTCCTACTTTTTTTTGGTATGTGGAACCAAAGACTATTACTCGGATCTTCATGTATGCTAGTCAAACATACTTCCCCACCCGGCCAAAATTTGGCCCTAGTCTGTGCTTTTTAGAGTCTCTTTCTGAGAGAAAGTGTAGTGTTGAGGGGATGAAATAAGGAAGGAATGAAGGAAAGAAGTAAGAAAGGAAGGAAGACAAAAGGCCATTACCTCCAGTTGCCTTGGTGCAGTACTAATCATTCTATTCTAATAATGATTACTTCCAGTTTTACATCCATCACACTGCAATAGAACAGGAAATCAGCTTCATCTAATTATAAAACAAGAGACCAGCTACAAGAGACCTGCTTCTAGGGACTGAGCTAAAGAAAATGAATTTTTACCAAGTCAAAACAGTTAAGCTCCAGAGTCTTCTAATCTCATGCCTTCTATCCACAAGCAATGATTCCAATGAAAACATAGCCGAAATAGTTTAGTTTAAACACTGAAAATTACATTACTATAGTTCATTTGGGGATGCTATTCGCTGCTGATTTACCCCTTTGCACCATCTATGATAATTTAGGCACAGCATACACAGATGTCCTAGGATCCTCTGATACTGAGTTGACAAGATTTAGCTTAGACATTTGTGCACTCTGTGCTTTCAGGTCAGAATTCTATCAGAGATATGATTCAATCATTTAAAATGAGGGAAATTATGCAACCTACATTCCCCTGGGCCTGGACTACTCTGATTATCCTAACTTTCCTCAGTCTTCATTTCCTTAGAATATTTTTTCTGGTTACAATTAGATGCTCATTTTTATATGTGTTATATATGTGTATATGGAATACACAAACATACATTTATAAGTATGTATTTATATATATATTTATACACACACACACACACACACACACACACAGAGACACCAGCACTCTCATACACACACAGAGACACACGCACACCCATATACCATATCTTATTGACCCATTCAACTACTGAGGGGCATCTGGGTTGGCTCCATGTCTTTCATATTATCTATAATTGTCTTAATGATATTGATTGTCTAGCCCCGCGAGTAATTTCAGTAATAATAAAAACTCCTCCAAGCAGGGATCAGCCTGAAATAATCATAAATCAATTTCCAAAGCTATACATACTACCTACCCCGATAGAATCCTCACGGACTACCAAGATCTCTTCACCCTCATAACCTAGTAAATCTAATTCTAAAATAGGAGCTGACAATAATTCTAACCCCCCAGCATCCATAAACAAGGCAATTAAAATAATCTCTAAAATAATGCCAGAAAATAATAAGAATCATAATCAGATATTAGAACCTCAAACCTCAGGGTACTCTTCTGTAGCTAAAGCAGTTGTATAACCAAAAACTACAAGTATTCCACGTAAGTAAATTAGAAATATTATGAGTCGTATATAAGAGCATCCATGATATAAAACAATTCCACACCCAGCACCCCTACTAATAATTAACCCAAACCCCACATAAATTGGTGATGGCTTAGCCATCACCACAACAAACCCAAGGTCTATGGCTATTAAAAGGAAATTATTCAAATAATTAATAATTTCTACATGGATATTAGCCACAAATAATGACATGAAAAATCACTGTTGTTTATTCAACTATAGAAACTAATGACAATTATACGCAAATCACACCCATTATTAAAAATTGTCAATCACGCTTTTATTGACCTGCCTGCTCCACCCAATATTTCAGGTTGATGAAACTTTGGATCTTTACTGGGGATATGCCTAATTCTGCAAATCGCACCTGGTCTGTTCTTAGCCGTACATTACACATCAGATACTCTTACAGCTTTTTCATCAGTAATACATATTTGCTGAGATGTAAATTACGGCTGACTAATCCGATATATACATGCTACTTGAGCCTCCCTCTTTTTTATTTGTTTGTACATTCATATTGGACGTGGAATTTACTACGGATCTTATCTTTATGAGGAAACATGAAATATTGGCATCTTGCTCCTATTCTTCACGATAGTTACAGCCTTTGTAGGATACGTTTTACCCTGAGGTCAAATATCCTTTTGAGGTGCTACCGTTATTACAAATCTCTTATCAGCTATTCCTTACATTGGACAAGACCTAGTAGAATGATTTTGAGGTGGTTTTTCAGTAGACAAAGCAACTCTCACACGATTTTTCGCGTTTCACTTTACCTTACCATTTATTATCGCAGCTTTAGCTATAGTTCATCTTCTATTTCTCCATGAAACAGGATCTAACAACCCTCTAGGAATCCCCTCAGACTGTGATAAGATTCCATTCCATCCATACTACACCGCCAAAGATTTTTCTAGGAGTAATCCTATTCATTATATTATTTTTAATCCTGATCTTATTTTTCCCAGATAAACTAGGAGATCCAGATAATTATATACTTGCTAATCCACTTAATACCCACCACATATTAAACCCGAAAGATATTTTCTATTTGCATATGCTATTTTACGATCTATTCCCAATAAACTAGGGGGTGTAGTAGCCCTAGCCGATCAATCCTAGTTCTAGCCCTACTACCATATCTACATACATCCAATCAACGAAGCCTAGTATTTCGTCCACTCAGCCAATCCCTATTCTGAATCTTAGTATCAGACCTGCTTCTACTTACATGAAGTGAAGGACAACCAGTAGAACCTCCCTTCATCATTATTGGTCAAACAGCTTCAATCTTATATTTCTCTATTCTCCTAGTCTTAATACCCATAGCAGGCTTAATTGAAAATAAACGACTTAAATGAAGACCGCTCTAGAAGTATAACTTTAATACTTAGGTATTGTAAACTTAAAAAGGGAGATATATTCCCTTAGAGCAGATCAAGGAAAAGATTTTTACTTCCTACCACCAACTCCTAACATCCTGATTTTTGCTAGTTAGTTGAAAACAAGAGTTTCTCAGAATTCCCTGCCACAGTCTGGCTTCCACCTGTGAATCTCAGACCTCAGTGTCTGGAATAGTTAGGATTAGAAATGTGAGCCACCTGCACCTGAAACAGTGTATATTTTTATGGAACAAGCTGTTTCAGCTTCCTCCTATTCATTTGGTTAAACTACAGCTTACTTGATGAGAGGAGTTGTTCCATCAGAATCTTTTCCTGCCACATTTTACTCAATTTGTGTGTTCATTGATGCACATGACCCTATATGTATTCATGCATCATGATAATTGAGATCTAATTTCCATGTTTTAGAAAAGGAGAAATGTCCTTTGTTTTTCTGAGCCTGACACATTTCAACCAGTACCACATATGGCTATACCATTTCCCTACAATTACCATAATACCAGAAAAGGTAAGTGCAGAGGAAACAGAAGTAGATTCATGCCTGCCTATTGTCATGGTAGAGAAGAATAAGGATGTTCTTGGGATTGGATTTTCTTTTCACTAGGCCAAAAATATTCACTGCACTAATGGATGGGAACCTGCTTTGCTCTGCTAAGTCAATATTACTATAGTGCCTTGTCGTACTGCTGGCTCTTCCTCCAGGGGATCTTCCTGAAAACCCACAGCCCAGTTTATAACCCAGAATCTCAATCTACACATAAAAACCCACTCTCCCACCCTCTCAGTGGATGGGCTTCCTAGAGCCTTGGACGGGGTACTGGCTCCAAATGTAGGTGCACAGACAGAGACATGCATCATAAACATGTAAAACTCTGCCCTGGAATCTGTTCCCCCCCACACTGCACAAGAGTGGGAGGTACTGTCAGGTGATCTTGGTCAAGAGAGCCTTTATGTTCTTGGCTTTCCAACACAGCTGTGTGTCACTGGACACACATGTAGAAAAAAGCCTGAGGAACAAAGCTAACCAGAGAGAGAAGATTCTAGAGGTAAGCGATTGCCATAATTCACAAAAACTCACTAGTATACTATACTGCACACATGGTGCATGATCCAAACTTTTTAATATTTGAGTTTCAAATATTTAGAGCTGACAATTCCTGGATATGTGTTTTGCTTTCTATCAAGATGTTTTTGTTCTTGAGCAGATATCCAGGTGATAAAGCACACAATCTAACCCAAGTTACAGATTTCCTTCTCCTGAGAATCTCAGAGGATCCAAAATTACAACCCATGTCCTTTGGGCTTTTCCTGTCCATGTACCTGATTACTGTCCTGGAAAATCTGCTGATCATCCTGGCCGTCAGATCTGACCCCCACCTTCACACCCCCATGTACTTCTTCCTCTCCATCCTCTCCTTGGATGACGTCTGCTTCGGATGACATCTGCTTCATCTCTATCACCATGCCCAAGATGTTGCTGAACCTCCAGATCACAGCAGAGCCATCTCCTATGCAGGCTACCTCACACAGATGTGCCTCCTCATCTTTTTTTGCTGTATGAACATTATGCTTCTTACTGTCATGGCCTACTTTGTGGCCATCTGTCACCCCCTGAATTACCCTCCATCATGAACCCTCATCTCTGTGTCTCCTTGGTTCTGCTGTCATTAGTCGCCAGCTTCTTGGATGGACAGCTGTATGTGTGGATGGCATTACAGATGACTGATTTCAAGGAAGTGGAAATCTCACGTTTCTTCTGTGACCCTTCTCAAGTCCTGGATCTTTCCTGTAAAAACTCACTCACAAATGGTATCTTCAAATATGTTCTTGCTACCATATATGGATTTCCTCCAATCTTTGGAATCCTTTTCTCTTACTATAAAATTATTTCTTTGGTGCTGAGAATTCCATCATCAGGAGGGAAGTGCAAAGCCTTCTCCACCTGTGGCTCTCACCTGTCAGTGATGTGTTTATTATTTGGGACAGCATTGGGTTTTATATTGGGTCAGCTGTGTCACATTCTCCCAGGGGCAGTGCTGTGTCCTCAGTGATGTATTCAGTGGTCACTCCTTTCCGGTACCCCTTCATCTACATCCTGAGGAACAAGTACCTCAAAAGTGTCGTGATCAGGTTGTTCAAACTAGGAGCTGACACCAGGAGGTAGAAAATCCATCTGTAATATGGATGTGCAGAGGAAAAAGATTTAATCCAAATTCCTGTAAATCCTACCTGTCTGTACACATTCTTTGTATTTGTCTACTTTCATTAGTATAACTCATGTCACAGGAGTACTAGAGAAAATTGCTGGCTATGTCAAGGTTATTCATGAGGAAGGATCCAATTGTTTTAATGTATAAAATTTTAGTTTGTAACGATGACACATGTCTGGAGATGGTAGTCCAAATGAATTTCGCAATGTTTGAGATGTGAAGTTTCCATCATGGATATTTACCTCAATAAAAGTGGAGAGAAACAGATTGTTATACTTTTAGTAACCCTGGTGTTTGAATTCATGGCTTTCTCATTTCTTGGGAAATGCTATAATCCAGCTGTTTTGTTTTTAGCTATTTTATACATAGGCTCCAGGGATTTATTTCTTTTTTCATATATTTTTATTGTAATTAATAGAAGGATTACATTATATTTGCCAGATAGAAGGTACATTAATTCACATATATTGATACCCCTTCTCATGTCTTGGCCCCCATTTCCCTCCCCCACCCCCTGCACTAGAATTAACTCCAAATGGATCAAAGACCTCGAGGTAAAAGCCGACAAACTGAAAACTTTACAAGAAGGATTAGGAGATACACTAGGTCTCCTTGGCACAGGGATATATTTCTTTGTTGATCAAGGTGGTGAACTCATCCTGAGCGCTGTCCCTGAGCTGTTCAGATCAAGGCCACTGCCCACCATTGGCCAAAGCCCCACTTGCCATTTCTAGAGGTAAATTGGAGAGAAGAGTCTCAAGTCCTTTTGTGCTCAGGCTGGTTTTGGAACTTGATTCACAGATTTCAGCCCCGTGATTAGCTAGGATTACTGACTACAGCCACCCCAAAGGCTAGGATCTAGTGCTTGTTAAAGGAGAGTTCTGGCTTTATATCAGAGCTAAGCCAAACCACTTCTTTTGAATATATGTCAATGATATAGGTGTACTTTTACTTGCTTCTTATGTCACTTGCATTTTCCTCTTCTGTCTTCAGGATTTTCTAGCTGTCCTGTGAATGTAATTAAGTTATTCTGGCTAGAAAAAAGGTTTGAAAACCCATTTTAATTATTCAGTAAAAAGGCAGGCTGGAGATGTAGTTCAAATAAGGAAACAAGAGATGAGAAAACAGGATAGAAACAGGAGATCCTGAATTTAAACTCTGGTATTGGACAGAAAACCCCACTGGTGTTATCATTAGGTTTCATGTCAATCCATGAAATTGTAATTGGGCATAGCTCAGATATAAGGATAAGATAAGTACGACCTCTCCATATTCATAACTAGAACCCTATACAAAGAGTGTCTGTGCATATGTGTGAATTGTGAGCATGTGACTATGAATAATACATGGGGTTTCTTTAATCTCCATGTGTGGGGCTGCCGATACTTTTAACTCAGGTTTAATCAATGGATTGCCAGAAGCACTGTGGTATCACAGTAGGTTTATGATGTCACAATAGGACAGTGATGTCACAGGTATTCTAAGGTCAAAATAGTTTTCTGACATCACAATGGCACAATGATGCCAAAATACTGTTGTGAGGTCATGATGATTTTTTGCTGTCACAATGCCTGTCATGTCTGAAACTTAGGCTAATATCAAGACATTAGGTCAAAGCTTTTCTGCTGTCAAAATAGCCACGTAATGTCACCTAGGTTAGAAGGTTATTGTAGGTCAGTGATGTCATTCCATCAATGTGATGTCACAAACTATGATTTTAAAATAGTTTTGTTAGGTCAAAATGAGATAATGATGTCCTAAGAACAATATTTTTAACAGTAAGAACAAAAACTAAGGCAATGTAGTCAAAGCATGACAA
Source organism: Megascapheus bottae (assembly GCA_024803745.1). Lineage (NCBI taxonomy): Eukaryota > Metazoa > Chordata > Mammalia > Rodentia > Geomyidae > Megascapheus > Megascapheus bottae. The sequence goes on from JANJXV010002029.1 coordinate 23,206, forward strand.
TTGATACTTGTCTTAAACATCATCACCGGTAATTCTGGTGGTAGACATTGAATCTCCTAGTTGAAGTGTCCAAGTACATCAGGTTTTTCACATAGGGAAATTTTGAGTATGTTATGGACTTGCTTGTCTACATCTCCTATTACTCTTGGGACATTAATGGAGTTAAGGGGATATAAGTGTTCTTCAAAATGTTCCTAAGTATCTGGACCACAATGTACAATACATATACAAGTGTGTAAAGACTTCATAGAAAACTGCCATTGAAATCCATGCAAAAACATTGAGGAGGAAATTACATACAGAAATGTTTCTTGCAGGAACCTCTCAAGTTGAAAATAAAGTAAGTAGGTAAAAAGCAGTTGACATGGGATGCAGTGGTCTCAGACAATCCCATCAGATGCTCTGCACTTTGAGTGGCTGCTCAGCATGGCCTGGATAGACACAGAAAGGCCAGCTAGTCCTTTGCATTTGTGCATTAACCAACACTGGATGTTAGGTACATCAGTGAGAAAATCATCCTGTCAAAGGTGGGGACTGTACACTGCATTTCAGATCCACAAGTTGATGCCCCCTGAGTATCCTTGTCTTGACAGTGATAAGTGCATGGTGAGGATGTGGCTGATAGATGAAGGATGGGATAAAGTGTGGGCTAGCGATGGCTGGTTGAGTCTTGGAAGGCCAAGACCAAGCTGATGTCCCTTACTCTTGGTTTTTCTTCAAGTGAATTAGAGATGAACACTCCACTGTCTGTCTAAGGAACCACTCACATCCCTGTAGATTAGTTAATGGATTGCTCTTTCATTGATTCCTCCAGCTCACTCAAGCATAGAGTTCATGTACCCAGAAAATCAAGCATCCTAGAACCAAATGTAGGCGCCAGTGCTTTAGGTTTGTGTATCCTCAAGTAATTTCACTAGGAAACAAGATTTTCAATTTTTTTGAACGATATTATGGAAAAAAGGGAAGGAAGGAATTACACTGTCCAGAATGAAACGCATGCTTTACTTGAATTATATAATGGTAACCCATCTACATATCACCTTCAAAATAACAAAATGCATCACAAAAAAACAATTAGGGGACTAAATTATAAGTCTAAAATAACTCAAAACCTGAGGGCAGGAGGCAGGATATCTGGCTATCAATTAGAAAGTTATTACTTCAAAACCTGCTTAAATAAGAAAAACAATCCTTTTTATACATTTATTTTCACTCACAGAAATATTTTCAATTAGTGCATGTCTTGAGACATTTCACAATGTTCAGACAAAAGACAGACTGAAGGATGGAAAACAAGATAACTAACTGATGGAGACAATGACAGTAGTTTTGTAGTCACTATTTTTCAAAACTCTAATAAAGCTCATGAATTGATACTTCATTTAAGTGCATTTTATAGTATTATCTGAAAATATGTTGCAAATTTCTTGCATTATATCATTTGATTAGTACCTCAATTTTAAGTCTATTAATATAGAACTTTTCATAAAGCTAAGAACTAGCATTCAGCTGAAATATTTATGATTGCAAAAGGGTTCCATATCCCTTGTTTTCTGATAGTTGTGTTGTTATGTACTTCTGAGGACTTTGTTACTCAGTGCTAGTTAGTGATAATCATGTGCATTGGAATCTGGATATCTGGGTTCAGTTTTGTCTTTTCTGCTGCATAACTATGCATCTTGAATAAATGATTTTAAACGTTGAAAAAAAGAAAAACAAAAAGGTCTGTTTCTGTCCAATTTTATTAAGCTAAATTTTACATATTACAAACTTTGCCACTCACTCTTTGCTAAATTCTTTGCTTGGCCCACCATCTGCAGACATTCATCATTCTTTGCAAAGTAACATTTTAAACATTAAAAAGACATACCTCCATCAGGAATTTATCCTGATATATTCCTTTCTAATAATGGATTATACTAATGAAACTAGTGTAATCAGGTATACAGACTGGTAGAATCCATTGGAATTTATACTCAAGTTTGTTGCTTCTGCAACACAGCTCCTGGTTTGAACAACCTGTTTAGGGCACTTTGGAGGACCCTGTTCCTCAGACTGTAGATGAAGGGGTTCAGGAGAGGAGTGACCACTGGGTACATTGCTGAGGATACAGCGATGACCCTGGGAGAATGTGACACAGCTGATGCAAAATAGACCCCCAATGCTGTCCCAAAGAATAAGCAGACCACAGACAGGTGAGAGCCACAAGTGGAGAAGTCTTTGTACTTCCCACTTGAAGATGATATCCTCAGCATAGAAGAAATAATCTTGTAGTAAGAGAAAAGGATCCAAAAGATAGGAAAGAAAATGAAAATGGTAACAAAAATGTACTTAAATAAATCATCAGTGAGTTTGTGCTTACAGGAAAGATCCAGGACTTGAGAAGGGTCACAGAAGAAACTTAGGATGTCCACTTCCTTGAAATTGGTCATCTGTAAAGCCATCGACACGTGCATCTGTCTGTCCAAGAAGCTGTTGACAAATGACAGCAGAACCAAGGAGACACATAGACGAGGGTTCATGGTGAGAGGGTAATTCAGGGGGTGACAGATGGCCACAAAGCAGTCATAGGCCATCACACTAAGAAGCAAAAGATCCATACAACCAAAAATGAGAGAAATAGACTTCTGGGTGAGACAGCCAGCATAGGAGATGGTTCTGCCATGAGTCTGAATGTCCACCAGCATCTTGGGGATGGTGGTGGAGATGAAGCCAATGTTAGCTAAGGACAGGTTGGAGAGGAAGAAGTACATGGGGGTGTGGAGGTGGGGATCAGAGGTGACAGCCAGGATGATGAGCAGATTTCCAAGCACAATGATCAGGTACATGGAGAGAAAGAGTCCAAAGAGCATGAGTTTGTAGCTCAAGGTCATCTGAGAGTCCCAGGAGATAAAAATTCTGAGATGTGTGTTAGATTGCACAGCTCTGCATTAATTGGAGACCTTCAATATAAAGGGAGAGCAAAATATAATGAAGAAGTCAGAATTCCACAATTATTTGAACTCAAATGTGCATAGTTGATACCAACATTCTGTTCCACACTGTTCAGTTATGAAAAACGCAATCATCCTAGAACATTATAGGCAGTGTTTACTGATCATAGAATATACAGTTTATTCTTCATTGCAGGATAATTTAGAGCAGTGATTTTTTTTAATCTGTGAACTGCATTTTCATCCAATGTGCAAGCTCCCAGGAGATTTCTGCAGCCTGGCTTTGTTTTCTAATTTCTCTCTCTCTCTCTCTCTCTCTCTCTCTCTCTCTCTCTCTCTCTCTCTCTCTCTCTCTGTCTCTGTCTCTCTGTCTTTCTCTGTCTCTCTGTCTGTCTCTCTGTCTCTCTGTCTCTGTCTCTGTCTCTCTCTCTCTCTCTCTCACTGTATGTGTGTGTGTGTGTGTGTGTGTGTGTGTGTGTGTGTGTGTGTGTGTCTGTATGCATCCTGGAATTTTGACTCTACGCCTGAGTACAGTCCATGAGTCTTTCCTGCCCAAAGGAAATTTCAAGTTCTTGAGAAAGAAACTCCTGGTAGCTAATTGGAGGTGAGAGCTCACAGGTTTTGCTGCCCATGCTGGCTTTGAACCTCTGTCTACAGAACTCAGCCTGTTCTCTTCCTGGAAGTCAGAGAGAAATGAGACAGAGGCCCAGGTTCTCACTGAGGGCCTAACAAGGTCTTTCACAAACCACTTTCCAGTATTTAATTTTCTATGACAATAGACAAATAGAAAGTTAGATTCACACTGTTTTTCTTATCTAACCATCTACCACCATTTCCATAGAAATCGTGTGTTCAGTCATATTCTATTAGATACCAAGGCAGACTATAGGAAAACAGAAAGAGATTTAGGTAAGAACCCTGTGAGCTTCAGTGGAACAATGTAATAATTTACATCCTGCACTATTGCCATTCCTTCAACTCCTCTAACAGGATCCCTCTTGCTAGCCTGTCTTCATTATGAAGAAAGAGTACTTGCAGATGTTTGGCTCTTTAGTTAAGACATTTCACTGTATATCGAGACAAGAAGGAAAATTCTAAATCACCAGGAAGCTTGCAGAAAGCAACACTTGGTTGTGTTGATTCTCTGTTGGGTCATGTCCATGAAGTACAGATGAAAACCTCAGGCTCAATCCTCACAGTGGACCAGGAATAGGGCAATAAAAGAAAATTTTCAACTGGGGCTAATATTGCATTGAAGATATTTAGGGAGATGTCGGGGACTGGCTGATAATAGGCTCTTTATGATTGTGGATGCACAATTCACAGAGCCCACAATTTGCCAAACTGATGACGAGGAAATCATCTCTAAGTACCTACTAACATGTACGGGGTGAGACAGAGGAGAAAAATGCCTAAAAGGATACTTTTGAAGCATGTTATTTTGTAAACACTGCTGTTATAATCAAAGCCTAGATGACATGATGAAAAGTATGGCTAATTTTAGGCTATAGAGGAATGCCATTTTACATTGCAAACCCTTTGGACAGTTCCCAGACAATTCATAAAGGAAATACCTAGAATATCAGTGTATTCAATGGGGGACTAGCAGGAAGGAATGGATCACATGGAATCAGTGAACAGACAGTGGAGACTTTGGTCACAATACTCAATGTGTATGTGTAAGAGGAAGTGTGGATATTAATGTTTCCGTTGGTGGATAGGGAGAGGGAGTATTTTGGAAGGCGTGATTTGGTTTAAGATGCATTGTACATGTACATGAATGTCTTTTTGTTTTGTTTTGTTTTGTTTTTTTGTATTTATTTATTATTTTTTTTAAATTTTTTTAGTTGTAATTAGTAAAAGGGTTACATGATATTTGCCAGATAGAAGGTGCATTAATTCTCATATCAGATAAAATCCTCATATCAGATAAAATAGACTTCAAACCAAAATTAGTAAGAAAAGACAAAGAAGGTTACTACATACTATTAAAGGGATCTTTCCTCCAGGAAGACATAATGATCCTAAATATTTACACACCCAATCCCGGAGCTCCAAACTTCATCAAGCAAACTTTACTCACACTGAAACCATACATAGATCGAAATACAGTGATTGTCGGTGACTTTAACACACCACTCTCACCTATGGACAGATAAACAAGGCAAAAACTCAACAGAGAAACCTTAGAACTGAACAACTATGTAGACCAACTAGATCTAACAGACATCTGCAGAATATTCCACCCAGCAACAACACAATATACGTTTTTCTCAGCAGCACATGGAACCAAACAAGTCTTTTTATATAACTATACCAGGATTTTAATAAGAAAATCTGTCATGTTTCTGAAAATGTAGAATGGAAGCTGGGTTTAAAAAAAGTCCTGAAACATGAGATGGTTATAGTTAATATGGTTACGTAGTTGTAATTTCATTCAAATTGAAGTAGGTGTGTGATGTGATTCTAAAGCAGTGTGATTTTTTTCTGTGCTTGTCTTCTCCTGCCACCTGGTGGCAATTTTAGGTACTGACATCGGGCCTGTTGGGATTGTTGTTAGTTTTTATTTCTGGAGCAGTCCACTAGCCTATGGCTGTCATGGACAAGGCCACCTTTCTGGCAGGTTTCCGCCACTGATGGTGTATGGGGGATTTTATTTAGCTTTTGCTAACCAAAGGAATACAATCCATATCTTCTAAAATTATATGTGAATATATTCATCTTAATGATCACTAGGCTATACTACATTCTTTTTCCTTCCCTGTAATTTTTTCCAAACAACTTGGAATTATGCTGAATATATATTCACTCTAAATATTTAATTTATACAATATTTAATTTATAGTTGAGATGAGACATGTTCATTCTTTTCCTTTTGTTTTCTTTTAAAAGAAACAACAGTGCAATAACCTTCTTTCTGATGGATGAGTAGAGTTGCATTGTGTATACATATTCACCACATTTTCTTGATCTATTCATCCACTGAGGGAGCATCTAGATTGATTCCATATCTTGCAATGGTAAATAATGCTGCAATGAACGTGGTGGTGCTCTATTGGATAAATGCCCCGGTGAGGAATTCCTGGGTCATAGGGGATCTCTATTGTACTGTTCCTAAGAAAATGGAAAGACTAGGAAAAAATTGTAGTAAATGGGGCAGGCCATTTGGCCTAATGGTAGAGTGCTTGCCTAGCATGCATGAAGGCGTGTGTTCAATTCCTCGGTATCACATACATAGAAAAAAGCCAGAATTGGTGCTGTGGCTCGAGTGGTAGAATTCTAGCTTTGAGAAAGCCCAAGGATAGTTCTCAGGCACTGAGCTCAAGGCCAGGACTTGAAAATAAATTATGCTAAAAGAAGTAAGCCAGACAAACTTATTTGTGCTTGCTAGAATGGAAGTAAGCAAGACAAACTCATTTGTGATAGCTAGAACGTGCCTATAAACCTACAAGTAAATATGCTGGGTGGTTTTCAATAAAATACATTGGGACATGATAAAATACCTAAGATTCTATGCAGTCATACAGTATGAAGAACAAAAGCAACTCCAGGAAATTTAAGCAAGAGGTTTTTTGCTTGTTGCCATTTTTTCTTTTTGTCTGTTTGTTCCTTTATCAGTCTTTGAAGTGTTAGAGGAGGTACAGAAATGGAAGGAAAAACAGTGGACAAATGCCACAGTGATATTCAATTCACGTTATGTTGAACATGACCTATACAACTTGTGGGTGGTCATGGGAGGGAGAATCTGGGAAAGACTGGGGGAAGGAGTGAGTTGCTCAGAAACAAATGTACAAGCGGGGTGTGGTGGCTCACACCTGTAATTCTAACTACTCAGGAGACTGAGATCTGAGGATCAAGGTTCAAAGCCAGCCAGGTCACAAAAGGACCTGAGACACTTACCTCCAAATAAGCTCTAGAAAATGAGAAGTAAGGCTTGGCTCAAAGGTTGGGTGATAGCCTTGAGCTGAAGAGCTCAAGGACAAGCCCAGGCCCAGTTCAATCCCCATGACCCACATAACAAAAACTACCCCCCCAAAAAACCCAACTCTTTGTCTGACTTATATAACTTTAACATCTTTATAATAGCAATAAAAATGCACGAAAAAGAAAAAAAAGAAACAAAGGTTCTGAACTACTCTTTGGATAAGTCTCTCATAAAACAAGAGCTAGGAGAGTCTGCTGTCAACCACACAGCCTTTCTCACTATCTTTCTCCTCCGCAAGGTTAAACTTAACAGGAAGAAACAAAATAACCTCTGCTTTATCTCTATGGTGATAATTCTAAAATTTCAGCATAAAACCCCAATTTCTTTCACAGTTATGAGCCTTGCATGTCTTGCTTCTGTCTGTCTCATATATTTCCACTTCATTCCTTGCTCTGTGCCAGGTACCATCACCACAGCCTGCTGTTCCCAGATCATTCTCCTTTTTTCATTTTTCCTTTTTTTTCCATTACCAGAGCCTTATACCCTTGCTCTACTTTCTTAAATTGATGTCCTGTGCTCTATCACTTGAGCAATACCTCTAGGAGAGCTATTTTGCTAGCTAATTAGAGATCAAATCTTGCAGATTTTTCTGCCAAGGGTTGGTTTTGAATTGTGATACTCAAATCTCAGCTTCCAAATTTCCAGGATTCAAGGGGTGAGCCATTTGCACCTTGTTTTGAATCCAGAAGTTTCATGACCCCCCAAACACAGCTTTACTCCAAGTTCATCTCCAAACTTTCCATTGCTAGCCTTGTTAGCTACTGACTGAGCATTTGAATCATGTTTGTGTGAACTAAATGTGCTCAGAGTATATTTTGCATAAAAATATAAGAGTTAGCAGGAATTTAAACGTAAACCCCGCCCAGCACTGGTGGCTCAAGACTGTAATACTAGCTAATCAGGAGCCTGAGATCTGAGAACAGTGATTCAAAGTCAGCCTGGGCCGGAAAGTATGTGAGACTCCAGAAAACTGGAAGTGGCTCTGTGGTTTAAAAATGTAGGGTGGTAGCCTTCAGCTCTTCAACTCAAGGACAGTGCCCAAAGTTCAAGCCCCAGGACTGATAGGAAAAAATGATGTTACAGATAGACTTATATTGATTACATTTTTAAAAAAGAAATAATATGTAGCTATGGCTGGGAGAGTGACCTAGTGGTAGAGTTCTTGCTTAGCATGCACCAAGTCCTGGGTTCGATTCCTTAGTAACACATACATATAAAAAAAGCCAGAAGTGGTGCCGAGGCTCAAGTAGAATGCTAGCCTTGAGAAAGCTCAAGGCCTTGAGAAGAAGAAGAAGAACAAGAAGAACAAGAAAAAGAACAAGAAGAAGAACAAGAAGAAGAACAAGAACAAAACAACAAGAAGACAAACAAGAACAACAAGAAGAAGAACAAGAAGAACAAGAGGAGGAGGAGGAGGAGGAGTAGGAGGAGGAGGAGGAGGAGGTGGAGGAGGAGGAGGAAGAACAACAACAAGAAGAAGAACAAGAAGAATAAGTAAAAGAAGAGGAGGAGGAGGAGCAGGAGAGGGAATAGGAGAATAAAAAGAATAAGAAGAGAAAGAAGAGGAAGAAGATGAAGAAGAAGAAGAAGAAGAAGAAGAAGAAGAAGAAGAAGAAGAAGAAGAAGAAGAAGAAGAAGAAGAAGGAGGAGGAGGAGGAGGAGGAGGAGGAGGAGGAGGAGGAGAAGGAGGAGGAGGAGGAGGAGGAGGAGAACAGGAACAAGATCAAGAAGAACAAGAACAAGAAGAACAATAATAAGAAACTAGTGTATTTTTTACAGAAGAAAACACCACAACCTCTCTGTACAGTTATGATGTGTCTAATTTGCATGTTTAAATATAATCCAGCTAATTGTTCTCTTCCTGGGCCTGAAGTGCAGCCGGAAACTCATTGTTTGTTTATAATGGTACTAGTGTTAAGACCCAGGGCCTCCAACCGATGAGCTGCAGACCCCGCTCTTGTGTGCACACACGCATGCGAGGTTACGGCCTGGGCTCTCTCCTCTATCTGTGTCACTCAAGGCTAGCTCACTACCACAGGGACCGCAGCACCACTTTTGCCTTTCTCTTTCTGTTGGTTAATTGGGAGAAACATCTCCCAGTCTGGCTTCGAACCCTGATCCTCAAGTCCCAGCCTCCTGATTAGCCAGTATTACCCAGGGGTGGCCCCAGAGTCGGGCCGCTCTCATGTCTGTGTTCTCTATTTTTGTTTTCTGTGTCCTCATGATTAACCATTATCATAAATGTTTTCATGAATAACATTACAGTCCCTCGACTGGAGACTTTGGGCGGTGCGTTTGGTCTGCGGAAAGGGGGGAAAACCAAGACGGGTGGGGAGTGTGGGGGGGGTACCAAGACATGTGAAAGGGTATCAATGTATGTGAATTAATGCACTTTCTATCTGGCAAATATCATGTAACCCTTTTACTAATTACTACAGGTATAACCTTTGATGCCCAGCTTCCAATATTCTTTTCAAAAATACTTTTCAGAGAATATTCAAACACTCATTTTTCCAATGTTCTTGGAATCAGTCTACCTTAATTATCCTATCTTTAGTTAATTAATTGAAAAAATCTTTGAAATATATGTTTTACATTAGATCATGTTCTTAAATTTGGAAAATGATGCTCTATCAGAACAAATTTCAAATGTAGGTGAGAGCCCAATTTAAAAGTAACAGGCTCATTTTCACAATGTTGATTCTTCCAATCCAGGAGCATGGGAGGTTTTTCCATTTCCTTAGTTCTGCTTTAATTTCCTTTTTTAGGGTTTTAAAGTTTTCGTCAAAAAGGTCCTTTACATTCTTAGTTAAGCTAATTCCTAGGTACTTTATTTTCTTTGAGGCTATTGTGAAAGGAGTTTCTTTCCTGATTATTGCCTCGTTCTTCTCACTGTTGGTGTAAAGGAAGGCAGTTGATGTTTGAGGGTTGATTTTATAGCCTGCTATGCTTCCAAAGTTTTGAATCAGCTCAAGGAGCTTGGGAGTAGAGTCTATAGGATTCTTTAAATACAGAATCATGTCATCTGCAAAGAGGGATAGTTTTACTTCTTCTTTTCCTAATTGGATCCCCTTTCTGCTTCTTCTTCCCTTGTTGCACTGGCTAGGAATTCTAATACTATGTTAAAGAGGAGTGGAGAGAGTGGGCATCCTTGTCTCATTCCTGATTTTCGAGGGAATGCCTTTGACCTCATACATAACAAGTGCAGAAGGGACAGAATGGAAAGTTACACGCAGAGGGCACTTCTCTCTCTTAGAGAGTGGCCAGTGTAGTAGTGTAGCTCATTTTTAAGTATTCAAAGAAATATAACTGTTAATATCTATTGAGACTGAGATGGAGAATTAACACATAAAAACAATGTAATACCTGCATAAATTAAGATTTATTAGTACATAACAGATGCAGTTGAGTATTAAGTTTACAAATTGTAGCTCACTAAATTCTCTTTGTCATTGAAGCCACATGTTTCAGCTGTGGAAAAATATTATTCAGACTTATTGAATAGCACCTTTTGTATGTACTTCACTTGGTATATAAATTTTCATCCATCTCAAAAACATATTCAGTCTAAACTATTATATACCAGTGTAATTCATTGGAAGCTATTCCATAAAATTAATTTTAAGATGAATACTCTTGGCATTGTTAAATGACTAAAATTCATGAAGTGACAAGATTTAATTGACATTATATTGTTATTCTTAAGGTGTGGAATGTAATCAATTGATGACCTCCTTGTTTCAATATAAGACAAGAGTCATAGCCTTGGCTTACTAGGAATATTGCCTTGTACATATCATCAGTGGTCTTAATCTTTATTTTGTTACATCTGTGTAGAATGAAGCAATAATTTGTGTTACAACTCCGAACTCTAATATAAATGAGGAAATCTTAATAACTACTGCTATTCCAGGAGAATTATGCCAAGTGAGTAACAGACAAAAGCTTTATTCTAATTAGATTAGAACTTTCTCTAGATACATGCATGTATACATTTCAGAAACAAAGCGTCACATATAGCCACTCACATCCCATCAAGAATTCTTGAAAGAAGAAATAGGAGGAATAAATAAAATATATACTCCACATCTATGGTGAGGATTAATCTGATAAAAAGTATTTCTGAATAGTGTAATGTTGCTTACTTCTCACTGGAAAGAGAATTCCTTTGTATTTACTCATTTATTCATCATTTGTTCATGTTCATTTTACATAGGATTAGTCTCTACTAAACAAATATTTACTGAGAAAATAAGTAATTTGTGTTCCAAAATGTAGGAGGGAAGCTCAGCTTACAATAACAATAACAATGATTGCCTTGGTATCATGACAACTGATTAGGAAAGTAAATATACAAAGAAATATTAAAAGTTTTGAATAGGCTTATTGCCTTGTAAATATGAAATTATTTGTAGAAATATTAATATTTCTTCTCTTGCCAAATTTGTAGAGTAGTAACTTTTAGGAAAGTGCATCAAATCATGTGAACAATTGTGATATTATGGAAAATAAAATCTCCGTATAAGAACTCTTTTAAATCAAACTACCTAAAATGTAGTGTTCTATAAATCACTAGATTTAGTTTCTCCAATCTCTGGAGGGTATGAAATCTAAGGCAACAATGAGTCACTTCCTCCAGAGGGGATAAACATCAAGTTCTTACATGACAAAGCAGAAGCTAAACAAAGAGCACTCCTGGAAGCCCTGGTTGCATTGACAAGAAGCACCAATATCCCCATGACCTTGACAGTTGTAGGACACAGGAGATATTGATGTTTCCTCTTCCCTTGAAGTAAGGTACTGTAAGAAAGCTTACTTTGATCAGTGAAATACTAATAATAATAGCATACCACTTCTAATTGCAAGTCAATAATTCATTTCTCAACTTTCAATTTTGATGTGGTAATGTGAAAACTTTAAGATAAATCCTCAAATATTCTTGGTATACTATTTTCTCACATTATCTTTGGTCTAATATAGGAGAGGGGATGTTAGTAGACAAAGGAAAGCAAGCCTTAACCATGTAAATGTTTTCCTCATTAGAAAATCAATAGTGATCTTTGTCAATAAGTTTATGCAAACTTATGAAGTTAAGCCATGCAGTGGTGCTTCTACAGTTTGAGGAGTTATGGGGTTGACATAAAGTATATACCCTGATATTATAAACTCTGGTTGAACAGACAGAAAACTGGAAAGTAAGTAGACGTTGGAAAGCTCAAGGTCAAGATAAGGTCTAGTTGGGCAGGGGTAAATGAATAGAAGAGATTTCAGGAAGGGAACCAGATAAAATAGAAAAGAACATGAAAGAAATAAGAATGATCAATGCAGTTATTTTCCACAAGAGGAAGGGAACGATGAGTCAAAGGGCACAAGGCTTTCAGCAGGAAAACATAACCTTCAAGGCACAATACATGGGGATAAAAAGAAGGGAAGTAGGAAAACACTAGGATTTTGTTAAGTTAGGGCAAATGAGACAGTATGTTATAACATATTGATAATATTACTCTTGGATGAGAGACAATAAGAATACAGAAGTTTAAAACAGACAGGGAATAATTATATAATCATTTACAAATGGATATTTAAGATTTTTTATTGTTGTTGTTGTTAGTTATGGGACTTGAATTCTGGGCCTGGGCTATCTCCTTGAGTTCTGCATTCTACCACTTGAACCACAATACCACTAGGGGTTTTTTTGTTGCTGTTGTTGGTCATGGGGCTTGAACTCTGGGCCTGGGCACTGTCCTTAAGCTGTTCACCTCAAGACTGGTGCTCTACCATTTGAGCCATGGCACCACTTTCAGTTTACTAGTGGTTAATTGGAGATAAGCGTCTCATGGTCTTTAGTGCCTGGGCTGGCTTTGAACTACAATCCTCATTCTCAGCGTCCTACATAGCTAGGATTACAGGCATGCCCAGTGCCACTAAGATTTTTAATATGTCTTTCACAATTGTCCAAGGTCATTTTAGTATTGAAAGTTCTCAGTATCTTCACTAACACCAGAATGGTGTAATTAGCAATCTGATGTCTTTTAAACCGTGATATGTACCATTGTAGATACTTTAAAATCTTTTGCATTATACTGGTGCAATTGTAGAATAATCTAAAAAATCCATCAATATTTTTAGTAGTATTTTCCTTTTCTCTTTGGTTAATATCACATTTTATACCCTAAGGGTACTTGTTTTCTATGGGCATTTACCAAATTACCTTGAATAATGTGAATTAGCTGGACAAAGAAAGTTAAATTCCTACTACATACATACAGATAGATAGATAGATAGATAGATAGATAGATAGATAGATAGATCTGTATCTATAGGTATACAGATAGAATGATATCTATAAGTAAAGACAGAGATCTACATGTCTATATCTAAATCTGTATATCTTCTATTTGAGGAAGTTTGAACTTATTCAATAATCTCATTTGTGCTAGATGCTTTCTAAGTGGACACTGATTACTTTGAATAGTTTCAAGTTTTTAAAACTCAAATTTGACTGAATTAAACCCCAGGTATGCATGTGCTGGTAATGCATAAATGTGCCCTTTTCTTGAGAAAAATAAATATTAAATGCAGTTATGTTACTAAATAAAATATTAAACAGGATATACTAATATTGGTGACAGCTTGCACAGTGGTGAGTATATCCAAGAGTATACTTGGTAAATATCAACTATATGGACTCGATGTCTGCCAATAGTAGCTAAAGGTGAGACCTCATAATATAATTGTCTTACGTGGCAGTACACATCAATGAGACTGCTATTGACAGTGAACTGGGCATGGTTCATTCACTTATGCAAACTCCGTGTATTTTCAAGAGGGCCTCAAAGGATATTTCCTGAATGAACTGACCAGTGTAGAGAACCCTGGCCTTTTCCAAGCAAAGTGGGTTATACAATGTAAGAAGAATGATGCCGCACTCTGGGGGACATCCTCTCTGACCGCCAGTGTTCACATGTGTCACTAGGTGTGTGAAACATATTTGATGTCTGTAGTGGAATTGGTGTTATAGAAAACTAGAGGAAACCACTAATTTGGAAAAGAAAGAGTTATATAACAATCCAGTTCTACTACATGAGCCAACCCTTAGGCTCAAATTTGCAGGATGATAATGAGAGTAAATTCTCTGGGCTTAGACCTTAGACATGATACAAAATATGCAATGGAAATTATAAACATGTGTGAATTTTCAGGGGCTCTCCAGCTTTTCCTAAGAAGTGCCATGTGATGGTTTTCACTAGGGTTCTTGCTTTGGTGAAAGGAAAATGGCCAGATGTTTAAAGAATTATTCATGATAGCTTTGAATGGTGATAGCTCTGAACTGAAATGAATTTTTGATCATTCAAAAGCAGCTACAATTGCCGGGGCCTACCGGCAGCAAATTAGGGTTCCTGAAATAGGGGGCAGGGACTGGAAAAAATAGAAGAAAGACAAACACATGGGGTCCGGGAGGTCTGCAGCCCAGGCAAAAACTGCAGCCTCGTTTATTGTCAACTCCCGGTTTATACCCCTTCTTGAAACCAGCTGTTACATTCATATGGTAAATCTCAGGTCATTTAAACAGAATAAGGCCATAAAACAATAAGACAATAAAGCCATTGTCTGATGCAAATCAAGGTACAATTTGATTCCACTCTGGCTCCCAACATATCCCCGTTTTTATTTTAAAAGAAACACAAGTGCAATTTTTACTCTTTCCTATACCTCTAATTTATCCTGTCACATTTTCCAAAAATGACTTTGGTCCCTTCATCTAAAGGGGATTGATGGGCAGAGATTCAGCTTCTGTGACTTCTTCAAGCTGACTCAGGGGCGTTGTCTCTGTGCTTGACCAGGGACCTTAAGAAGCCTAGCCTGTTTTATCAAGGGGTTGCAAGGATTAGATATCAGGAACAATAATTTACTCCAAACTAGAGATCATATTTAACATTTAACAACTGCACAAACCATCTTTGGCTACAATAGTGTAACTTACTTAGCACACATTTGCAAAGGCTTTTTCTTGATGGTCTGGGGAACTAAATTTCTGCAACCTTAACAATGCTTCAGTTGTCAGATCTAAACAGATTAATAGAGACACAAGCCCCAGATACACAAACTTTCCTGAATTTGTGGCTGGTGTTAAATAAAAAATTCGCTCAATTAGGACTTTAAACTACCCACTATCACAGAAGATTGACAAGTTCCTGCCCAGTTATGAAAGGCACGGGCATTAGTAAGGCATGCTTACAAACTATTCTATGACCTCCCGGCTCTGATTAATTTGAGTGGCCAAGCACAAGTGACTCTAAGATCTGACACCATCTCTGCCATCCAAGCAGAGGCTTTCGTGTCCCAGTAGTGTCTCTCCACACAGGGATAAAGATGCCATTGGCATTTCACTTTGTTGGTTGCTGTATTTGAACTCAGGGTCTGGGCGCTGTCTCTCAGCTCTCCAGCTCAAGGCTAGCATCCTGCCACTGTGAGTCCCGAGCTTGGTGCTTGAGTGCTTCCCCCCAGCTTTTCAGCTCAGACCTAGCACTCTGCCACTTCGAGCTCCAAAGCAACTCTGTCCCAGCATCCTGCTGGCAGATTAGACACCACAGTCTCACAGGGACTTTGCTTTGCCCGGGCAGGCTCAAAGCTGTGGCTTTCAGATCAATGAGTCCTACAAAAGGCCACTTTAGTTCAATTAGAAGCAACAAGGTGGTCAACTCAGAAATAGTCTCTAAGCATGATCTTACCTGGAACTTGGTGAGGGCCAAACTTACATCTGAATGAGGATCTGCTGTCCTTCTCCATGGGCCTGCTGGAGATTGCTATAAAGAAACTTACAAGAATAAGCTGAAATAGCAATTAAGCAACCATTTTGATAGTCCTAATTTTCCTTGTTTCCTTTTTTTTTGAAACAAAACTTTAGGACAACTTTACTTTTTAAATTTTGTTCAGAAACCATTTCTAATTTTCTTTAAAACTTTTACACTTTTTAACTTAAACTTTTAACACTTTGGTCTTTATTTGCATTTGAAAAACCTTTAAGGCTAAAGGAATTCCCTTTGCCTCCAGGCCCCCTAGGGCCCAGGTCACTCCCTTTGCCCTTAGAAGAGGCTTTTTGTTTTATTCTGCAGTTTAGATTATTACTGCCTAGAACTCCATCAACAGTTTAAAACTCGAATAACAGTTTTTCCCTAATGCAAGAATTACAAACATTAGTGCACCAAAAGTCTAAGTCTGGACTTAGTTTCCTTCCTTTTTTAAAATACACCCAATTGCATGGAGATAAACCTTTAAACATTCCTTTAAAATACTAATCACATTATCCACATTTTACTATCAGATTTCTAGTGTCAGTTTGCAAGAAAAGACAGGCTAAGTTTCTGACGTTAATGAACAATTTTACATTTAAATTTCTAATACATGTTTCCAAACTTTAACTTAAAGTAATAAATCCCAAATTCCCTAACACCTCTGTGCTAAACAGGATACAATGTTTACAATGTAAACAGCTGTATGCCTTGCAATAAAATGCAGATTTCTGGATCTAGAAAAATATTTACCAGTTTTTCTTTAAGACAACATAATAATCCTTTGAGACATTGTAAAACATTCAAACCTAATATTTTTCTTGAAGTTTTAGGCTTAGATTTACCCAATTGTCTTTGTGTTTAAGTATGAATTTATCCATTGTTTTATACAGCATGCTGGTAATTTAACCTTGAACATGTTCACTCACTCATTCACACACATTCATACTCAAAGATCTTAAAGCGCGCAAAATTAATATCGGCCATTCATTTTCCGGAAGTTTGTGTCAAGAGAGCTTTGCCAATTTTACTCTTGCAAGTGAGAACCAGGTTCAAAACAAAACTTTTTGCAAGGCAACTTAGCTGGAATTTATTTTTCCAGGGCTTGTTACAACTGCAGACATGGGGGAGCGGCCATGCTAGGCCCAGAAATGTTCAAATAAATAACAAGGATGTGTCCTTGAGTACGCACAGAAAAACCATAAGGATCCATACTTAGAAATGGTACCAATTTTAAAGACAAAACTGGACAAGAAAAAATATGTAACACGAACAAGAGAGAGAAGCGGAGACTTTTAAATAATCAGACATTGACATATAACAAGAAAACTGGACTCAATCAGATACATTTAACACAAAAAGCATGAGCTCAGATGAATGTTTTCACCAAACAGCTATTTTTAGATTTAGACATGTCTTGCTGGTGGGACTCTCAGGTATGCCTTGTTATCGACAAGAAACTCAGAAGGGGAAGGGGGGTCAAGGCGTCCCTTCACCAACCAGGCCTCTATTTTAAGCCCACAGTGCACCTTTTTATTTATCTTTTTTTTATAAAAATAAAACAAAACAAACAGGGGGTCGGACGATACTTACCTCCGGAGGCCTTTGCTTTTCACCTGGGCATCTTTTACAAAAAAGGTTGCTAAAGGAAAACCACCGTTTCTAGAAAAAAGCAATCTTTTCTCTCAATAACATGAATATACAAATTATTAGGAATTGATGAAAGACTTGGGAGCCCTGGTTGGGTGACCCCAGGAGCATACTGCAGGGAGAAACCTGTATTTGAAACTTGTATTTGCCTGATCCTTATTAATTTTAGTAGCTCCAATTGTTTTTCCCACCAATAGGCCACTGCTCCCTATGCGATTAGACTGTGGCCTCTAGAATTGGGGGAGCAGTTCTATGCTAATTTTTCATAACTAATGCAGTCATCATAAAATGTCACAACATCTGTATGTTGTCTTTTCCTAGAGATTACAGGGCAGGTCCTCTTTAAGAGCAGAGTCTGGATGGCTTTGCCAGGACAAGGGGCTTGCCAATTGCCAAGATGCTGCTGGGCCAGCTACACCCAAGAGCTGGGGCCTCTCTTGTTTTATGCTTTGTACCCAATAGATATCAGAGGATCCAAATCCTCTCTGTCCACATAGGGCAGAAGAATTAGCAGTCTCCCCGTGAGGTAAAGGCACAAGTATTAGTTGTGCTAATTTTTGACCAGCTTGGATGGATACCACATGTTTTGGTGCAGAGTCCATAACTTTGATTTCTCCAGTAAAATCCTGGTCAATTTTGCCAGGTGTAATCTGTATCCCTTTAAGGGCTGAGCTACTTTGCCCTAACAGCAATCCAGCCACTCCTGGGAGAAAGGGACCGAAGACCTCCGTGGGGAGAGCTTGTGTCCCCATCTCTGGGGTCAATACTGAGCAGGTGGAAGAACAGAGGTCCAATCCTGCACTGCCAGGGGTGGCACGGAGGAGGATGGAGACTGATTTTGGGGGGTTGTTAGAAGATGTACTTGTGGCCAAGAAGAGGGAGGGACTGCCCCATGGTTTTGCGGGGCTAGGGGCTGGCCCCCTCTCCCGTTTCCCGAAAACGGGCGGCCATTGCGATTTGTTGTTGACTTTCAATCTTTAGCCCAGTGCTTCCCTTTACCACAGCGTGGACATGTGCCAGGTGATTTTTCTCTCTTTAACCTGGCCTGGCGTGGGCATTGCGTCATCCAATGTCCTATTTGTCCACAAGAGAAGCAACTCCCCGGGGGTCTAGCATCCCGAGAATGCCGCTGACCTCTATATTTTAGAAATTCAGTAACAGTCTTTCCTTGAGGAGTGGTGGCTAAAGTAAGGCCTTGTACATGGGAGGGTCCAATATCAGCACACAGTAAAATAAAGTCTGTGATTCCTCCCTTATTCCTATGTGGTCTGATAGCCGCCTGATAGGCGGCGTTGGCATTTTCATAGGCTATGTGTCTAACTATAATCTTCGTTGTGTTCTCATCTTGTACTAGGCGGTCTGCAGTCTCCATTAATCGAGACAAAAATTCTAGATAAGGTTCATTCGGTCCCTGTTTAACTTCTACTAGATTTTTTGTAGGATTGGAATTGCGTAACCTTTTCCAAGCCTCTCTCGCCGCAGCATTTATTTGTAAATAGTCTTCCTTTGCATAACCCAATTGATCTTTGGTGTTTTTATAGATTCCCTCTCCTAACAACTGATCAAAAGTGTAAGGCAGGTTCTTAGACCTATTTGTTTCAATTTTAGCCCGACACTGTGCAGTGAACTCTGTCTCCCATAATAAGTACTCTCCTGCACTAAGGCATGCTCTGGCAAGCCGCTTCCAGTCATTTGGGCATGCAATACCAGCACACGCGGCCTCCAATATTACTTAAGTAAAAGGGGCAGTTGGCCCATATTGGGAGCAGGCACTCTTTAAATTTTGTAATAGTTTAACAGGAACAGGTTGATGGTATACTTGTTCATCATGATCAACTAAACTAGGGAAGCATCGAGGCCCTGAAATATCTTCCCTCTCTCTAGCAGCCTGAGCCAGGTTTAATTGTGATGCACTGTGCCTGGTTGTAGTGCCTGTTAAAAGGGACTTGTTGCTAGGGCCTTTAGGCTTGCCTAAAGGTTGAAAAAGGGATTGGGGCCGTAAGGCTGCAGCCGGAGGTGGTGGGTGTGAGGGGTAAGGTTTAGAATCACACACCATAGTGGCCTGAGGGTCATATTTCTTTCCTACTTCTGGGGGGGATCTCTGCTCTATCCCCATTTTCGATAGAAGATGTAGGATTTCTTCTAACTTCTTCTCCATAATAGCTATCCAGTCCTCCATTGGCTCATCATAACTTTCCTCCTTGATATTCAAATCTGAATTCTGATACTCAATATCTACTGGTTGTTGTTCCCTTTTCAAGATCTCACTTAGACTCTCTTGGGCTGCGGCATATGGCTCAGCCTCAGGTTTTTCAGAAGGGTCCTTTAATTCATAAATTTCCCTTAATTCAAGATTAAGTTCAGCATTCTCATGTTGAGGATTTATGTATTCACTTACTAAATTCCATACATTAATAGCCTCTACTGGGGTCTTTTCGGGGCCATATACATTATAATAATCTTGAATTCCTTTTCCTATCCACTGCCAGGTTTTTAGGAATTCCTCCTCTATAGACCTCGGGCATGCCTCCTCGACAAACTGTAGGAAGCTCTGAAGCACCCTTTTCCCACCCAAGTTCTGTGGGCTTCAAGTAGGCCTGTTAAAATCGGTACATATGACCTATGGCTATGAGTTTGACCCATAATTTTTACTCCTGACTATACACTCTGTTAAGATCCTCTCTTAATAGTCCTACGATGTGTTACTCACCACAGCGGGGGTCCTCCACCGTCGTCCCAGATTTTCAGGGTCCCTGTTCAGGCGCCAGTTGCCGGGGCCTACCGGCAGCAAATTGGGGTTCCTCAAATAGGGGGCAGGGACTGGAAAAAATAGAAGAGAGACAAACACATCAGGTCCGGGAGGCCCAGGCAAAAACTGCCACCTCGTTTATTGTCAACTCCAGGCTTATATCCCTTCTTGAAACCAGGGAACTTCCAGCTGTTACATTCATATCGTAAATCTCAGGTCATTTAAACAGAATAAGGCCATAAAACAATAAGATAATAAAGCCATTGTCTGATGCAAATCAAGGTACAATTTGATTCCACTCTGGCTCCCAACAACAATCTATTCCTCAGGGTCATGGCTTATGGAGGTCAGTTGAGGCATGGATACTGGCCTACATTCCTTTATGAGTGGATGTGGTAATTCCTCAAAGGCAACTGATCATCCTAATTTTTATTTCATACTTAAAATCATAACACTGTACAAAAAAGTAGAGTAAAACTCCACTTTTGCTTTTTGAGTCACAGAATAAAGGTCATTATAGTAGAAGAGATGCTGACTCAATGTGTATGTGTGTGTATGTGTGCATGTGTGTGTATATATGTATACACATGCAAACAACAGTCCAGTACTGGGGCTTGAACTCAATGACTCATATCTGTCTCATCATTTACACTCAAGACTGAAACTCTAACACTTGATTCACAACTCCACTTCTGGCTTTTTAGTAATTAGTTGACCTTTCTTGTTGTGGCTACCTTCAAACTGTAATCTTCCAGCAATTCTGAGTAGCTAGGATTGTGAGCATGAACTACACTGACCCTAGGTTATTAAGAAGGAAAATGGCCTCCTTTTTTTAAAATTAATTAATTTATTTTTTTCATATTTTTGTTGTAATTAATAGAAGGGTTACATGATATTTGCCAGATAGAAGGTGCATTAATTCACATACATTGATACCCTTTCACATGTCTTAGTCTCCATTTCCCTTCCCCCCACCCCCACCCCTCATCTTGTTTTCCCCCATTCCCTATCCAATTTCAAATAACTAAATACAAATATATCCAATATATCAGGTAACAAAGTGAGACACTGTAACAATATGAGATAACCACACAATGGAATTCTATGCTGCTGTCAGAAAGAATGACATCGACCCATTTGTTAGGAAATGGAAAGACTTAGAAAAAATATATGAAGTAAAGTAAGCCAGACTCAAAGGAACTTAGGCTCAAGGGCTTCCCTCATTTGTCATAATCAGTAGAAACCTTGGGCTCTCCTAGAAGAGATTTGCAATAGAGCAAAACCTTGATACATAAGGCCATATAGTATGACGCTAAATGAGAGGATCTCTAGGATATAGAAACATAAGGCATCTAATGAATGATTGTTGTCCTCAAGGTACTATGTTATCTCTCATCTCCACTGCTGTCCCTTGGTTATCTCACCAAATTTCTAAACCTTTCTACTCAGATGAAACGAGGAACCAATGTCTTAGAGATCCAAAGACCCAGTTTTCTGGCCACCAGTCCCCCTTAGGAGGGCTTTGAGCCTGCCTGGCTTACACTGCTTCTAAACTCTAATTATTACTTGCTAGATTCTGTGGGATATGAGGCCTCAGGAAGGACCTCTTGATGTTATGAAGCTCAGAAAGACTAGTACAATTACAGCAGCTGCCATGTGTGCAAAGTTTGTGTGACAACAGCCAGGGGAATTTAGACAATCGGACACACCACCACAACTAGTTTACCTGGTTGTTGTTTTGTAATGTTTCTCATTGAAGTATGAAAACAATAAATGCCCTCAAGCAAGCTAAAAACAAATCCCTTGGCTTTATTCAGTTTGTGACTGCAGAATTTGGTGGTGGGATTAGTAAAGGCCCCAGAAATCCTCCTGGGAGGCAAAATAGTCATGTTCGTTTGGCTACCTTTGGATGCTTTCATGATTTGTGAAAGAATATGGAATCATTATTGTCAGCCTCATTGTCATTTTAACTTTAGGATATCTAGACATGAAGAGAGAGAGTCTACCCTTTGTTCTTGGAGTACTGCAGGTGCCAGCTTGTGCAGGAGACTCCTTTTTGGCTTTGAGTCTAGGGAGCCTGGAGGCAACCAAACCCTAGCATTAGAAAGCTGGTCAGTGGTGATATGCTCACTTGACTTTCCCCCCGAAATGATGGGAGGGTGTGTTTTCAGCGCCTTGCACTGGGACCAAGTAGGAGCCAGATATGGCTATCTTACAAATGACTGAATGCTCAGAAAAAGGGCCCATGAGCCTCTACATGGATCCAGACAGAGTAGCATGAAAATGCTGTCGAAGTAATTCATAACATTGTTTTTGTTTTTGCATATGCTGGCAAATTATGCCAGCAGATGTTCAGTTCTACACAAAAATATCTGATTAATATAACATCAGGCATAGAGAATAGTAGAATGTAGGGGGAGGTGTTGAAAAAGACTCAGGTATTATTTGTCTAATCATAATTTGGCTGGATGCACACAGTAGGCATTGAGAATGTCTGCTTATTGGGTTTTGTATGATTTGAAATTTTCTATTGCTTGGTTTTCACTCCAGATGTTGTGCATTTAGCCATACCGTGTATTCTGCCTCTGTCATCAGCCATACCACCATGGAAATGTTGGGCTAGGGATAGTATTGCTTTTGGTCATGTTGTGAGATCTCTTCTTGCTTTTCTCTGTCCTTCTACTCTGGCTCTTATGACTATAGGCCCCAGAGTACATTGCAGGTAGTCCATGGAACTAACAAGATAGACATATTCCTCCATACCTGGATTTTGTCCCTGTGACAGCATTTAGTGGCAGAAAACATTGAAATCTCAGCATGGAGATCAATGCTGGTAACACATACTGGGGTACTAGTCATTGGAAAAAAGTGCTAAATAAGGACCTATTTGCTCTTGGCACTGCCTTGACACCTGAGAGGAACCCTTCTATTCAGGAATAGAATAGATCCTCAGTCTCTCCTAATTTAGTTTACCTCCAGAAACATAGATCTGAGCACTTCCTAAATTGAGATGTGTAATAATTAAAGGGCCCTAGGAAGAAAGGGTTGTAAAAGAAGACAGACGGATGCATTAGTATTTTGGTTAGAAGATAGTGGTATTTGAAAATCTGCAAAACCTCATTTTGGAATAATGAATTTGATAAGGTTTGGAATAGAACTCTGGTTGAAAGTAAAGCAATGAAGTTTTATCCTTTTCTATGTATATTGTTCTTGATTCATTTTCCTGTCTCAAGTCTAACAGCATTTTTTTTGCCAGTCCTGGGCTTGGGCTCAGGGCCTGAGCACTGTCCCTGGATTTTCTCAAGGCTAGGACTCTACCACTTGAGCCACAGCACCACTTCTGGCTATTTTTTTTAAATGACATCCTTTATACTACAGGCAGTCCTTCATTTCATAGTCTATGAAACAAAGAGTCAGAATAAGAAGTAAATTTAATATTTAATTCTAAGTTTCTTTCATTTGCAAATGTTGTATTAAATTAGGTCTATATACTGCAACACGCCCCAAGAACTTGGGGCAATTTGGCAAATACTTACTATGTAGTAATTAGAAAAGGTTATTTTCATACTGAATCCAGGGTAACACATGTTCCCCATACCACCTTAGGAAAATATCAGTTCATTCCTTTACATAAGATGATATATGAGAACAATGATCACTTCACCATTTTCAAGAACACATTTTCTTTTTTAAAATTTTTTTCATATTTTTAAATTGTAATTAATAGAAGGGTTACATTATATTCACCGGATAGAAGATGCATTACTTCATAAACATTGATAACCTTTCTCATGTCTTGGTCCCCATTTCCCTTCCCCAATCCCCGCCCCTCATCTTGTTTTTCCCTCCTTCCCTATCCAATTTCAAATAAGCATATATACACTATAACAGATAACAAAGTAAAATACTGTAACAGTATGAGATAACTAAGGGACAGCAAAAGAGATGAAAGATAACATAATACATTAAGGACAACAATCACTCATTATATGGTTTTGTTTCTATATCCTGGAGGTCCTTTCATTTAGCATCATTCTATATGGCCTTGTGTATCCAGATTTTGCTCTATTGTAAATCTCTGCTAGGAGAGCCCAAGGTTTCTACTGATTCTGACAAATGAGGGAAACCATTGAGTCTATGTTCCTTTGAGTCTGGCTTACTTCACTTAATATGATTTTTTCTGTTTCCATTTCCTTACAAATGAGGTGATGTCTATCTTTCTGACAGCAGCATAGAATTCCATTGTGTAACATATGCTAATTTTATGTATTGTATAACAAAAACACAAGTATACTATGTATGGTATATGTACTGTAATATGTACATATTACATAATAAATATATACTACATATTATACAATATATGTAAGATAATGTACTCAAGGTATGTTATAGTAAATAAGTATTAGTGTGCTATAAAATAAGAATTTAATCCAGGTGCGTTGGCTCACTTCTGTAATCTTAGCTACTCAGGTGGCTGAGATCTGAGGATCGCAGTTCAAAGGCAGCCAGGGCACTAAAGACCATAAGACTCTTGTCTCGAATTAACCTCTAGAAAACTGGAAGTGGCTCTGTGGCTCAAGGGGTAGGATGGTAGTGTTAAGCTGAATAGCTTAGGGACAGAACCTATGCCCAGAGTTCAAGCCCCAGGACTGACAAACAGTAAAACAAAATAAAATAATAACAATATAATGCATATTAAACTGATATAATGTATGTTAAAATATAATGCTCAATAGAATATATACTATATGCATAACTTATGAAATATGATATGAACGTTTGAATTTTAATTCTACCTCTAAATGACAACTATGAATTATAAAAATTATTACTATAATTGATAACATGTTCTTTTTTTTTCAATGTATCTGTCTTTTAATGATGACCTGTTGTTTCCAACACCGTGCCTGTACAGTTGAGCTAGTAACTAAATGAAATGCTTCTTTTTTTTTCATTGTAATTAGTAAAAGGGTTACATGATATTTGCCAGATAGAAGGTGCGTTAATTCACATACATTGATACCCTTTCACATGTCTTGGTACCCATTTCCCTCCCCCCCACACCCCCCACACGTCTTGGTTTTCCCCCCTTCCCTATCAAATTTCAAATATCCAAATACAAATAAATTCAATATATTAGATAACAAAGTGAGATACTATACCAATATGAGATAACAAGGGACAGCAAAGGAGATGAGAGACAACATAGTACATTAAGGACAACAATCATTCATTATATGGCTTTTGTTTCAATATCCTGGAGGTCCTTTCAATTAGCTTCACATTATATGGCCTTATGTATCAAGATTTTGCTCTATTGCAGATCTCTTCTAGTAGAGCCCAAGGTTTCTACTGATTATGAAGAATGAGGGAAACCATTGAGCCTAAGTTCCTTTGAGTCTGGCTTACTTCACTTAATATGATTTTTTCTAAGTCTTTCCATTTCCTAACAAATGGGGCGATGTCATTCTTTCTGACAGCAGCATAGAATTCCATTGTGTACAAATACCACAACTTGTTGATCCACTCATCAACTGAGGGACATCTAGGATGGTTCCATATCTTTGCTATGGTGAATAGTGCTGCAATGAACATTGTTGTGCTAGTGGGTTTAATATGTCCTTGTTTCTGGATGGTTGGGTAAATGCCAAGTAGTGGAATTGCTGGGTCATAGGGGAGTTCTATGTTTAGCCTTTTGAGGCACTGCCACACTGCTTTCCATAGTGGATGAACAAGTTTGCACTCCCACCAACAGTGTAGTAAGTGATCCCTCATGGCCACATCCCCTCCAGCATCTGTTCTCATTCGTTTTCTGATCCTGGCCATTCTAGCTGGAGTGAGGTGGAATCTTAGAGTTGTTTTGATTTCCATTTCTTTTATGACCAGAGATGTGGAGCATTTCTTCATGTGTCTATAGGCCATTTTTGTTTCTTCTTCAGAGAAGACTCTCTTTAAGTGTTTGGCCCATTTTTTAATGGGATGGGTGTTACTTTGGAGGGTAGTTTTGGAGTGATTCAATGTTTTGAGTTGTTGATATATTTTAGATATGAGGCCTTTGTCCGTTGTTTGGTTGGTGAAGATCTTCTCCCACTCTGTAGGCTTCCTGATTAGTTTAGTAGCTATGTCCTTTGCCATACAAAAGCTCTGCAGTTTAATGCAGTCCCACTTATCCAGCCTTTCTCTGATTTGTTGTGATTCTTGGTCCTTATTAAGAAAGTTTCGACCTGTGCCAAGGAGGCCTAGTGTATCTCTTATTCCTTCCTGTAGAGTTTTCAGTGTGTCAGCTTTTACCTCCAGGTCTTTGATCCATTTGGAGTTAATTCTAGTGCAAGGTGACAAAGAAAGATCCAGCTTTAGTTTTCTGCAGGTGCTTAACCAGTTCTGCCAGCACAACTTGTTGAAGAGGCTGTCTTTCTTCCATTCTATTTTTTGGCTCCCTTGTCAAAGATTAGGTGGCCATAGGTCTGTGGTTTAATATCTGGGTCCGCAGTTCTATTCCATTGGTCTTCAGGCCTGTTCCTGTGCCAGTACCAAGCTGTTTTGAGAATTATAGCTCTGTAATAGAGTCTAAAGTTTGGAATTGAAATTCCTCCTGTGCTGTTCTTTCTGCTAAGAAGTGTTTTTGCTATACGGGGTCTTTTATTATTCCATATGAAATTTTGGATTGCCTCTTCTATTTCTTTAAAGAATGACATTGGGATGTTGATGGGTATTGCACTGAATTTGTAGATAGCTCTTGGCAAGATTGTCATTTTCACAATGTTGATTCTTCCAATCCAGGAGCATGGGAGGTTTTTCCATTTCCTTAGTTCTGCTTTAATTTCCTTTTTTAGGGTTTTAAAGTTTTCGTCAAAAAGGTCCTTTACATTCTTAGTTAAGCTAATTCCTAGGTACTTTATTTTCTTTGAGGCTATTGTGAAAGGAGTTTCTTTCCTGATTATTGCCTCGTTCCTCTCACTGTTGGCATAAAGGAAGGCAGTTGATTTGTGAGGGTTGATTTTATAGCCTGCTACTCTTCCAAAGCTTTGGATCAGCTCAAGGAGCTTGGGAGTAGAGTCTATAGGATTCTTTCAATACAGAATCATGTCATCTGCAAAGAGGGATAGTTTTATTTCCTCTTTCCCTACTTGGATCCCCTTTATGCTTGCTTCTTGCCTTATTGCACTGGCTAGGAATTCTAGTACTATGTTAAAGAGGAGTGGAGAGAGTGGGCATCCTTGTCTCGTTCCCGATTTTAGAGGGAATGGCTTTAGATTTTCACCATTAAGTGTAATACTAGCAGTAGGTTTCTGCTATGAACTGCAGCAATGTTGTTTCTGACATTCTGAACTTTCTAATCTATTACTGATCTATATGCCTCCAAATCACCACATAGAGTTATGGATCTTGATTTTGGTTTTCTCTTTCTCTCCTGATTTGATGCTCTCTTTAGCAGACCTTTTAGCACAAAACCTAAGAGTTGGGAGCCCTGGTCAGGTGGCTCTCATGGGCATATTTTCTGTAGGGAGAAACCTGTATTTGAAACTTGTATTTGCCTGATCCTTATTAATTTTAGTAGCTCCACTTGTTTTTCCGGCCAATAGGCCATTGCTCCACCCACAGGGGGGGGCATGCTATTAGACTGTGACCCCTAGAATTGGGGGAGCAGTTCTATGCTAATTTTTCATAACTAATGTAGTCATCATTAAATGCCACAACATCCATATCTGGTCTCTCCATAAGACCTGTTGAATGGCTCTAGCCAGGACAAGGGGTGTGCCAATTGCTAAGATGCTGCTAGGCCAGCTACACCCAGGAGCTGGGGCCTGTGGCAGTTTCTAGTTGATGATAACTTAAGGCCTGAGAGGATTGCTGATGAGCCAGGCTTTGGAGGATAGTTTGGGCCCAAGGCGAATTGGGCCCATTTTTGGAGACTGCTTTCTTAAGCTCTTTTAGGGTGGGTCTATTGCCCCCAGGGTTAGCATTTACCAAGCATGGTGGGGAGGAGTAAAATGGTGGCTTGACCCACCCTTTCCATTCAGGGGAGGAGCTGCCGCGATATGGCGGGTTAACCTCCTCTTCCAGTTTAACACGAGGTGAAGTGTGGGAGTAAAATGGCGGAGGCTGCTCTGCCCCCCAATTGTCTGCCACAAATTCTGGGGCAAGAGCACTTGGTGAAGGGCTCTGGGGTCCAATCCCAGGATCAAAGGGGCCCAAAAATCCCTCCTCAGGGCGAGGCTCTAAAATCTTAGCAGCGGGAAGGCTAACTCTCCACAACTCTGAGCACTCTTTACTTAAAGTTTCCTTTGCCCTATATGCTTTAAGGGCAGACAAGGTCAGATAGACCCCAAGGGGAGGATCCTCTCCCAAGTTAACCTTCCTCCTCAACAGGAGATCCATGTGGTCCCATGTGGCCCAATTGAAAAGAATGGCCACCATTAACACAGTGCATGTTAAGGCTTCCCAGACATTCTCGGCCCAGGGATATGAAATCTCCATACCTCTGCTTTTAAATCTAGATGCTGTGAGCACCTGTTAATTTTGTAGATCTGACCTGTCCTGAGCCACCAACAAAATATCATCAGGGTGTAGGGTAATTGTAAAAAAGCAATCTTTAAGATCAATGATCATTTTATCTACATAAAAACAATTCTTGTCAAACACATTTGGTAAAGGCTATTTACAGCATACATGGCCAAGCATGCACTATTTACAGTTTCAAGCAGAAAATGTTCCTTATTTGACCACAATTGCAATAACTACATGAAAATTCTTGTAAAAACATAAATCTTCTTAATCATTTAAACAGTTCTCAACTCTTTGCCATTTAACCTCGTTAATCGTTCCCTCCTTGGGGAACTAAGGACATAATTCCTCCACGCGCTCATCATATCTTTCCTCCTTGATATTCAAATTTGAATTCTTATACTCAACATCTACTGGTTGTTGTTCCCTTTTCAAGATCTCACTTAGACTCTCTTGGGCTGCGGAATATGGCTCAGCCTCAGGTTTTTCAGAAGGGTCCTTTAATTCATAAATTTCCCTTAATTCAAGATTAAGTTCAGCATTCTCATGTTGAGGATCTATGCATTCACTTACTAAATTCCATACAGTAATAGCCTCTACTGAGGTCTTTTCGGGGCCATATACATTATAATAATCTTGAATTCCATTTCCTATCCGCGGCCAGGTTTTTAGGAATTCCTCCTCTATAGACCTCGGGCATGCCTCCTCGACAAACTGTAGGAAGCTCTCAAGCTGCCCTTGTCCCACCCACGTTCCACGGGCTTGAAGTATGTCCCTAAGGACCTGCACATAGAGCCTGTGGCTGTCTTGACCCATAATTTTTTACTCCCGACTATACACTCTCTCGCTCTCTCACTCTCTTAAGATTCTCTCTTAAGAGTCCTACGACGGGTCACTCACCACAGCGGGGTCCTCCACCATCATCCCAGATTTTCAGGGTCCCTGTTCGGGCACCACTTGCTGGTCCTGGGTTTGAGCTCACGGCCTGAGCACTGTCCTAAGACTTCCAGGCTAGAGCTCTACCACTTGAGCCTCAACACCACTTCCGGCTTTTTTCTATGCATGTGGTTCTGAGGAATTGAACCCAGGTCTTTGTGCATGGTAGGCAAGCACTCTACCACTAGGCTAAACTCCCAGCCCCAAAAAACTGTAATCTTAATTAGCCCCTTTATTCCTTTAGTGATATTTTTTCTAAGATATGATTTGAACAGTGTCACATAAATATATTTGTTATGCCTTTACGCCTATGTATCTTCATGTTTATTTATTTTTAAGGTACCCATATCTATTTACAAGTTAAAGTGTAATATATTGGTCATGTCTACATTGTGGATGTGTCAAGTTGAGGAAATTGATATAAATATTGATATAATTATGAGCTCCTTCTTATCAATTTGTTGTGGTGAAGTTACTTAAAATTGAATTCCTTGGAAATTTTCCAGATATTCTTAAATGTGATCATCATGTTTTACTATCGATCTGTCAGATTATTTTTTTCTGTATAGGTGAAATTTTGATTCCACGAAAGTGTAGTTCCAGCACCACTCCATAACATGTATCTTTTTATTTAAAGATGTTTTTTTCTTGGGTAGCAACAGGAATTAGTTCTTCTCTTCTACTTTACTGTCTTTATATTGTAATTATTATATGTAGACAATTCAAATATAAAATTAACACTGATCTACAGAAATAACTATGCATGTTTGTAAGTTTTCTATTTGTTCATTCCTTAAAGATTATGTATAAACTTCTCATGATTTCTGTGCATTCGTCATTATTCAGATGATATTTTGCTGCACATTCATGTAATTATATTTTATACTGCAATTCTTTTGGTTAGACCTGTCCTTGATCTCAGAGCCTGAGCACTGTCCTTGGACTTTCTCATGGTTAGGATAGATCTCTACCACTTAAGCCTCAGCACCACATCCAGGTTTTTTCTATGTATATGGTACAGAGAAATCGAACCCAGATCTTCATGCATACTAGGCAAGTACTCTACCACTAGGCCAAACTCCCGGCCCTGCATTTTTTTTGTACTCAGAATTAACATACATTTTCCTTCTCTAGAAAATCCCTTCAAACAGTTCCTAAAGTGCAGAAGCTGGTGATATAGTCTCTTCATTTTAGTTTTCTTCATGCTGTATGATTTCATTAATTTTTTATCTTAATGAAGGTTTTTTTCATATATTTTATATTGTAATTAATAGAAGGTTTACATTGCATTCGCCAGTTGGAAGGTGCATTAATTCACATACGTTGATACCCTTTCTCATGTCTTGATCCACACTTCCCTCCCCCATCCCCCCTCACCTTGTTTACCCCCTTTCCTATCCAATTTCAAATAACCAAATATGATAATATCCAATATATCAGATAGCAGAGTGAAATACTGTAACAATATGAGATAACCGAGGGACAGCAAGAGATGAGAGATAACATAGTACATTAAGGATTACAATGATGCATTATATGGCTTTTTTTCCATATCCTAGAGGTCCTTTCACTTAGCATCATACAGTATGGCCTTCTATATCTAGGTTTTGCTCTATTGCAAATCTCTGCTAGAAAAGTCCAAGGCTTCTACTGATTCTGGCAAATGAGGAAAACCATTGAGCCTATGTTCCTTTGAGTCTGGCTTACTTCACTTAATATGATTTTTTCTAAGGCTTTCCATTTCCTTGCAAATGGGGAGATGCCGTTCTTTC